>JAOSBK010000205.1:43302713-43321159 GCA_027568895.1 Erythroxylum shatona | reverse complement strand
GCCTTCCACAAATGGGTCGAGGTGATTTTTTAGAGTCGTTATGAGCTTTTCTTCCCTCTCTTTCTGCATGGCCTGCAGAACTAAGAATTGTGAATGAATACAGTCAACTTTAAGAGGCTCTTACATAACAAAACCACTAATGCCAGTTGCACCTTAATCTTTTCTTTAACTTTCTGCGTGTGGGCCTCAGTGTCTGGTGAATCATCCTCAATTTCTATAGATGATGAGGAAGCGAGGGCAAATTGGCCAACATAGTCCTCAAAATACTCGCTCCCAAATAGCATTCCAAAAACAGCTGCAGGATCCACCATAACATCTCTGGGACAAGAAAAATACTAAGATATTCCATCTGGATCAACAATATATAGTCAAAATTGAATATAGAACCTCAACATGTAGATTTATTGGAACAAAACAATAAGCTAACATCTTCTTCAATGCATCTTTCAGACTGAAAACAATACCGATAGCATGACAATCTAATGTATGTTTCGATCTCTCCTAGTTGTATCTATTTGATTTTCCTGACTTTCCTGTGCCATTCAAGTTCAAACTTTAACTATATCAATAACCAATTTTTTAAGGCATCTTCACTTTTTAATTACCTGCAAGAACTTCATGGAGGATCCATGATCTGATTCAGTTAATATATAGTTACCAAAACAAACTGAAACTCTGATAAGTGAAACCAGATTGAATAAGATAAGTGTTCCCCATATTGGCATGAAAAACCCAACTAGACCCCCCGTTACCTTGTATTTAACTACCACTTCTTAATGAATAGAAGTGTGCCCTTCAACTAGTCTTCTGTTTAACATTCATTTCCTCCCATCACTTTCACATTCTAATTGAACTTCGTTTTCTCGAATTCCCCACTTCAGATGCCAAATTCCATAATTTTAAGCCTGTTCTTGAATAATAAATCCCAGTTACCGATGATCTGTTGTTTGTTGATTCACAACATGTAATTTGGGGATAATATTGTGAATCACTACTAGGTACTTGAGTTGTAAAACTTCCCAAAAGATATTTCCACAAGTTTTAAAGATGAGCATAAAAATGAAAACTTTATAAATTATGCTCATCAAGAACAGACTTACTGTCTCACTCCGTCCTTTCCATATTTGTCATATGCTTCACGCTTTACAGGATCACTTAAGACCTGGTACGCCTCTCCAAGTTTCTTTGTGCATAAACCACAAAAGCAATCCAATCTTATAATAGGCTTTAAGAACACGTGAACTGACAAATGGAATGCCTTTTACTTCCAGTATTTTTCTGAAGCTAAGATCAAGTTAACATGCAATATAATGAATGAGTAGGAAACTGATTGGAAAGGAAAAGAGAAACAAAATTTTCCCAGAAACAATAATTGGAACAGGTTTTCGAACTTGGATGCATCTTTGAAAGAGAATTACACAGTTCATCCAAAGAAGAGTACAAGTTTAAAAAGTTAAAAAGGAGAACTAAGCATTTGAGACACGGTAACTTTACATAATCACAGCAGGCAATCTTCAGTCCAGAATCAGATTTAGTACCTAACCTGAAAATTTTCAGCAGCTTTAGGATCACCAGGATTCTTATCTGGATGAACTATCCTTGCCTGCACACAACATACAAAGGTATCTCTTTACTGAAAGAGCCATAACCAACCATTTTCACAGATTTTGTCCCCTTTGCTCTGCACAAAAGTGTTATCTTCAGCTACATAGATAATTGCTTGAGGTTGAGTTGAAATCTAACCTTCAGGTAATAAGCCTTTTTTATCTCTGCTGCGGATGCATCCACATTGATACCCAGTAGGTCATAGTATGCTGTCTCTTTCACCATTTTCTCGAGTTTCAGCTAAAGAAACACCAATCTATATGACTACCAAAACACGTTCACTAAACTCATAATCTCAGTAAAGGAAATTCACCACACAAAGTAGTATGATCAACTCAACCTTGGCAATTAATTACTAATGAGAATTATGATTAATATGATTTGATTATTCAATTATTTTAATTTATTTTTGTAATTAATTTAACAGTTAAACTTTAAATAAAAAATTTTAAATGAAAATTTAATTTAATAAATAGATTTTAAATTTCAAAATCAAACAAACTTTTACTGACACAAAAGAACAAAGAACAACATAAGAACAGAATCAAACAGGCCTTAAATAAAATAAAAAAACAAGAACAGAAATGGAACGAAAAGGCCTTTCTTTATTTTTGAAAAAACAGATGATAGCCTTCAAAAGAACAAAATGTTCAATAGATTCAATACTATGTCTAAAATCAGTTTACAGAAACAAGTTTCCACATCAGAAACAAAGAAGCAAGATGATATCAGATTCCATAACAAACAAACACAACAGCTTTTGTCAACAGTTTTTCACTAACACGTACATTGGGGTCCCCAAATCCAAATCCTATCTAATACCCAACACATTAAAATCAACAAACTAAGCATCTAGCTGAATTGATCCCAGAAACTGGAAAAAGCAAACTCAAGTTGAATATGCGATAGGAAGATGAAGACATATAGAGGAAGACTTACCAGGTGGAGAAAACAACAATGCCAATGAGACCCAGAGTCACTCTTCCGAAGATCAATAGGGAAGTTAGTTATTACCGTTACTTAAGAAATCAAAAACTAGAAAATGATTACAAGCACAGCGTGGGTGAATTGATCTCAGATTTATTTATTATTTTAATATTTTTAGTTGAATAAACGAAAGCAACGCGATACACGTGTCAAGTGATATGATTTAATTGACAGGTTTGCCACGTGCAGAGAGCAGGGTTGAAAATTGGGTCGGGTCCAGAGTAGGGTTGAAAATTAGGTCTGGGCCCAAAGACCCGACCCGACCCGGACTTCGAACAACAGGCAGGTTCGCGTTGACTAGACCTCGAGCCCAGTGACTATAACTTAGTCAATGATCCGGGCACCAAGCCCAAGTCTGACAAATCTATGTAACAAAACGATGTCATTTTACTTTCCAAATTAAAACCTGACCTTAGGTCCATTTGTTAAGGTAAAGTTCCTCCGTCGTATTTTGATTTTGATTGAATATTAAATTTGTGAAATATTATAACTTTTTAGATTATTGTAGTAGACTTACATAGTCATATACACACCCGTATTATAATATTATTTTTATTATATTTATCTAATTTTATTGAAATGACATGATATTATAATTTGTATTTCTATCACGATATTATTTTAAAATTTTCAATGAGTAAGAAACTAAGAAAATTAAAAGAGAAAATGGAAAAATAAAGAATATTAAAAAAAATTAAAAATCAAGATTAACACTTATTTTACTTACTCGAGTAATAAAAGAATAATAATAAGAATATCCAAGACACCATTAAACATTTTATACAAAATAGTTATTGTTTATTAAGATAAGAGTGTTTCGACAATAAGCTCATGGTTAGTGATAATTTATGTAAAAATATAAATATGTTACATAAATTTAATTGTTTCAAAAAATATTTTATTATTTGAATTTAATAAAAATTGATATTAAAATTACTAAAAAAAGTATTTTGTACTAATCTTCACCCTGTTTATTAGTAAAGTTAAGCTAGAACAATCATATAAATTTATTTTAACAATTAATTATGTAATATTATGTATTAAAACCAATGTTTTAAAAACTTAACTAGTTTGACTAGTTTAACATTTAAAACTTTGAATCGATTAACTTTTCAGTTCATTTTTTAACTTTCTGATTCGATTTAATTTGATAATTTTTGTTATTAATATTTGACCAATTTATTATTTAATTGACCAGTTTTTGTAAACTAATTTACAATAAAAATAAATTTATTAATTTTTATTAAACAGTCTCATTTTTTATTAAAGTTTAAATTTTTCAATAGATAATAATTGTCTTTTTCAATCATTTTTTTAATTCTTTAATTGTATTCAATAGTTAACTGATTTTATAACTATCTCATACTAGATAAACCTTTTAAGCCTTAAACTTTTTTTTTACTAGTTTAATTTCTGATGTAGTTTTTAAAACGTTGATTAAAATAGTTCAACATGAATTTTATAAAAATATCATTTTTTGATAATTTAAAACCCGTATTATAGTAATGAACTCTCATATGGGCTTGAATTGACTTGGTCTTTATTAGGAACTTAGTAGGCCTATAAGCCTTCAGTCTACTGCTGGATCTATAGCATTTGAGTAATCAAAATAATTATCATTGAATTTAATAATTCAATAATATGGAAGAGTGCCAATCCATCTAATTTTGAAATTAATGAGTAAAGTTTTAATTAAATAGATTTTGAATTGAACTCATATTTAAATTTAAAATTTTTCAAATTTTAAATTTGAGAAATCTATTCTTTTTGAAACTAAAATTTTTTTAAATATTTTGTTTTAATCCGATTTGGTGTAAAAGTTTGAAGCTTTATTAAAAAAATTCTTGAACCAAGCCCAAAAATGTTAAATATAATGTCGAACAAATTTAATACATAATAATAAAACTAATCATAAGTAAATTTAACAATCCAATTAAATTATTAAATTATTCATTAACATGAAATCCTTCTTGAAAATAATTTCATACCATTTAATCTCTTGTCTTCTTAATTTTATATTCAATTTGACTAATCCACTCTTCAAAATTGGAGAGCTTAGAAGAATAATCCCTCCTTTTAAAAATAAATTCGCTAAATTGATATAAAAAGACATAAGTGTTAGTTATATCCTACAGCCAATCGATTGATTGTAATTTAGTGACAAAATATTTCAAAGGCATTTTTTATCTTATACATGTTTAGATATATATGATAAAGTTCACGAGATAATTATACATTGTGAATGAAATTATAATAAGATTCATATTGCATTTATCTATTATCTCTAAATTATTTACAGTCATTGTTTTATTAAGATTAAACATTAATATAATACAAAAATACTAGCATACGTTATGTTTTTCCACATGAAGGAAGTAATCAATATGATAGGCTAAAGTATAATGATACATAAACAAACGTGTAGATGTATGTTAGAGAGTAAATTCATTGAACATACTCAATATGAGAAATCTATTTAGAACATTACTTGTATGTCAATGAAATTCTTATTGTGATTATTGTATATAAGTGATCATTTGACTTGAGGAGTCTAAATTTATCTTGTATAGGGATTGCTATATTTTGATACTATTTATAACTTATTTAATTATTGATTGATCAATCGGTAGTCAATGAACGTAGCATGAACTACATGAAAATAGTTGTGAGATCAAGATAGGATTTATTACTTTAAAGTAATTAGGAAAAATGTTTCGTTATTCTCAATTAGTATTAATTCAAAAAATCATTTGCTAAGGTAAATTGATATTTTGTAAATATTTTGCAAATATCATTAATTAAATCGATAACTAATAATGAAGAACTGATATGATTGGACTCAAAATAGAGTAGACATTAATTTCACGTTCTATGTCTAATCAAAACATTGTATGATGAAATGATTGAATTATACGAAAAAATTGCACACGAAAATACTAATCAAAACCACTTTGACATTCCTAAATATTTTGGTGATTACGATGTGTTGCTAAATATCAATTTTAATCTATGATTATAAGTTGTTTAATTAGAGAATTAAAGATAAACTAAAAGAAATTTTAATTTATTTAATTCTAATTATTAATTACAATTATAATTTGTAATAATTGCCAATGTATTTTAGAATCTAACAGGTCTCACATATAAAATGGGTTGAAGAGAACAAAGTTATTTTAATCAAGTTTGATTTTATTATAAAGTTTGAGAAACTTTATGATTAAATATGAGATATTTAATAAACAAGAATCAGTATAAGATAGTGGATCTAATTTAGGCATAATTGGTATTTAATTAGAATTATTGCAATTCTAATTAAAGTTTTAATTTCAATTAAATTACTAAAACGTCTAAAACCTATTAAAATATATTTAAGCTCTAACAGAGCTAGTTCTTCTTGCTTAACCCTCTATGTGAGAGTTACAGAGTTATTTCAACTTATTATGTTGATACAGTTAGAAGTCGAACATTTGTGCAGCTATAATAGTTGAGACGAATCAATTTCGAAAACATTCAAATGATACGACAAGAACATGATCAAGTTTCGGAAGAATATACAAATTTAGGTTCACGTTTTATTATTATATTTGCTAATCTTTTTATATAATTAAATTGTTCTTATTTTTGAGAAACTAATTTGCAACAAAGTTTCGTAATTATTCCGCTGTAATTGATATTTGATTCCGGTTCAATTTCCCAACAATACGTTTGATCATATTATGCAAAATACCTTGTGATCAGATGATTTAATCTCTAGTTAGGGTACTTTGTGTAAAACGTAAATATGACATTTTAACTTGATTTTGGTCTAAAATTAATAAATAAAAATCGAGTTAATTAAAATTTAAGTTAAATTCAACCACAAATAATTTGGTTCAATCATGCTTGAATTTGAGCTAAATTTTTTTAAATTGTAAATTAACAAAATTTCAACACTTAAAATTAATGTTTAAAAGCTAAACAAGTTCGGTCGATTCAACAGTACAAACCTTGAACCGGTTAATTTTTTTATTTAGTTTTCAACTTTTTAGTTTGATTTAGTTTAATAATCTTTGTTGTTGAAAGTGAACCAGTTTATTAATTAATCAGTCAGTTTTCGTAAACTAATTATTTTTTTTAAACTAAAATAAACTGATTAATTTTTGTTTAATATTTTTAATTAAGCTTTAAAATTTTCGATAGATACAAATAATCTTCTTCAATCATTTTTAAAATTATTTAATTTTATTAAATATTTAACTAATTTTATAAAAGCCTAAAACTAACTAAACATATTAAACTTTAAATCTCTTGCCTCACTAATTTACTTTACAATCCAATCTTGCAAACATCGTTTCAAACTCAACTTTTTAAAAGAAATTAGGAGGCCTTGTCTCTCATAAAAAATTTATGAGTCAATGACAATATTTCATTTACAAAGACTACAAAAGCCTTAATTGCAAAGTAAAACGTGATTCACATGTCTGATGTAATCTCGTATATCTTTTCCAACAAAAACAGTTGTATACTGTTGATTTATAATTGTTATAAATATAATTTAAGATTGTATAATAATTCATATAATTATTTCTAATAAAAATAAATTTATTTTATCTGTTAAATAATTTTTATTTCTATTTTTTGGAATATATAACTACTGTGCATATTCTAAAATTCAGTCAGTATACATTTGGTTCGACCTTTTCTTTGACTTACAGGTGAGTTGAAACTCGATCACAAACAAGTAGAATTGAAAAGTTGATCATTGGCAAGGTAAATTGGTTTAAGGTCCTAGGCTCGAATCTCGACAACGGGTATAAGGATCGCCTTACTGAGAAGTTAACTGAGATCAAACCGTGATTTACCCCCCTCACTACTCTATCGGACCGGAGTGTTGGGGCACCTGGAGTTAGTGATTCCACCTTTTGGTCCAAGAATTGAAAAGTTGAAAGACACATCAAGATTGAGTTAAACAAAACGATATTGATTTGGTCTCAATCGAATTAGATCAAATTATTAAACTTAAAATAAAAAACTATTTTTTCTATTTGAGTTTAATTATAACCATGATAAAATAGATTAGGTTGTATGTGAATTACTTTTTCAGTCGTATCTTTAAGCATAACAATAGGACGGATCGGATTAGGTTCAACTAAATTTACGCTTTAATCAAAATTTTATTTTTGGACTCAAGTTCAACCAGAATCACGATCGGATCTGAGGTTCCAGGCTTGAACTAATAAGGTTTGATTAGTTTGAAGTTTGATCCGATTAAATTTATTATTTCAAAATTTTAAAATTTATAACAATATTATTTTATCCAAAATTATGTTATTTTATATAAAATTTCAAGCTTTGAATCAAATCAAAATAGCCTAAGTCTAAACTCAATCTTTTCTTTATCTTACGAGTGGGTTGAAACTCGATCGTGAACAAGTAGAATCGAAAAGTTCATAGATATATCAAAATTTGAGTGAAACAAAATGAGATTATTTTAACTATAAAACCTAAATTTAGCTTAAGTTTTTTTTAAAATACATCTTTTCAACTTAAGTTTGATTGGAATCATAATAACATGACTGTTTGTGTTATTTTCTCAACCCTATTTATAGATGTTGCAATGGACCGGATCGAATTAGGCCCTCTCAAAATTTTGTTTTTGAAATTGAATTCAACCCAAATCACAGTCGGATCTAAGGTTTCAAGCCCGAGCTGATCAAGTTAGGAGTAGTTTGAAGCTCGATCTGATAATTGTTATAATTTTTAAAATTTTAAAAAGATATCATTTTATCCAAAATTATGTTATTTTACATGAAAATTTCATGCTTTGAGTTGAGTTAAGTTAAGTTGGATAACTCAAATCCAAACTCAATATTATTAAACAAAAATTAATTAATTTATTTTAATTAATAAAAATTTATCAATTTATAAAAATCAAAGATTGATTAATAAATTGATATATTTTTAATAATAAGAGATATTAAAATATGAGAAAGACCTAATTGAATTTTTTTTTGGTTGCTCACGAGTTATCTTAGGAAGGTTCCAACTATAAAAAGGTACATTTAAGTCATTCGCACTCAGACTAATCTCCGTTCGAGTAGGGTAGGCTCCTTGCGAAAGGCAAAGTTCTAACCTCAAGTTTTAATCAGCTACATACATGAGGGTGGTTCGAACCTGTAATCTCACTTAAGTCAAAAGAGTCTCTTATCAACTCACCTGCATCTTGGTATTACCTAATTGAATTTTTAAATGATCCTCTCGACCTACCTACGGAGTACTTTACTTACCGCATCACACACCTACTACCTTTCTCTTCCTTGGAATTATTAGGGCACTGTTCTTAGTTTATTGCCTACCAGAACCTCTTCCTTTTTCTTCTCTTTATCTTAAAATGGAATCAAACTTCAAAATCCAACAGAGCCTACCATAGACCAAGGCATCAATCTCCATTAAAATACTCTAATATAAGCACTCAGCAAGATCAGAATATCTTGACGCCTTTTCCTCAACTCATGTGAACCATACATTACTATATAGCAATAAATGGCTGGCCACATGTTTCTGCCACCATCTATTCATGTTTTCTAATTAAATTAATTTCTTTATTATTATTATTATTATTAAAAGACATAGATATTCATTATAACTTAAAATTTTCAAAATTCTCATAATTTTTTAGTTTTTAATTTTTTAAAATCTCTTTATTTAAATTTTATTAAAAAATAACAATAAAATACACGCATTATAAATACGATATTTATACTAATAAAAAAAGGGCTGAAACCAACCCTATTTGTTAAAAAAATTGACATTGTTTTATTTAAAATAGACTATTATACGTTTAAATTTAAATCAAACTAATAATTATTATAATCATTTTAAATAATTAATTTAAGTTGAATTTATTTAAGTTTAACAGCCGAGTTGGGTTATGATAATATTAACATTTGAATTTTTTTTTAGCGTCTAGACTATATTTGATATTATTATTTTTAACTGAAATCTAAAAAAATGATTTTAAATTTTAAATTTAAGTTTTTTGAAAAAAAATAGAAACAGGAATAGCTTCTTATTTTTGGTCATGATGGGTATATTGATCCATCAAAAGATATTGGTTAGGCTCTTTATGTTGCTTTGAAACTACTACAAGATCAGAAATAGTAACTTATTATTATTGTTTTTATCTCTGTACTTTTATTTGCTCTCCAGCTAACAAGCATAATGAGCAACTTTAATGTCAAATCTTAATTAATCTTTTTTTAATCTTTGGTTAAACAGCAAGTTTAAGTGATCTCATTGCTTTTTAAAAAAGTATGATTAATTTTTTCATTGGACCTCCTTAAGGCACTAGTAAAAATCAATCAACAAATAATATCCAAAAAAGCTTTTTTGGAAAATAATATTGAAAAAGTGGTCAAACAATTTTTTTATTTTCTTAAATTTCTAAATTAACCTGTGAATTTAAGCTCAAAGTGTTGTTATTATTATTTTATGAGTTAATTCGTGTTTAAAAAAGAAAAATTAAAAAAATCTACAAACTGTCAAACCAATTTATAATTTTCTCTTTGCTATAATTAATGTTTTAAAAATTAGAAGTTATATCTATAACACAATAAATTTAAAGTTAAAAAGGCTCGTCAAATATTAAACCACCTAATTAAAGATCGAGGAGGTACTTGGTTAGTTGATGTGTGAATAAATGATCGAGTTAGGAATGAAAAAAGATGGTTAGTAATATATTACGATTAGATGAACAATATTTTTATATCTCCTTTTAGTGCAATATTCTATAACTCCCAATATAGTGAAGACCGAGAATTATTTTCATTCCTCACTATATTTATTATAATTTCTGTGATTATTCTCCTATCTTAACTAAGTACACCCCAAATAAAATTAAAGAATTTAAAAAATTATTATAGAAATTAAAAATTTTAAAGTTTAATTAAAAAAAGATTGTTAAATATTAATCAGTTTATTTTGGTTTATAAAAATTGATTAGTTTATAAAAACTGACAATTTAATTAATAAACCGATTATTTTTAAAATAAAAAAATTGTTAAACTAAATAAAAAAATAAAAATAAAACTAAAAACATTACCGATTTGAGATTTTTACGGATTAAAATAGTAATTTTAAGGGACTTAAAGAGTTGAGACTCAACTTCTTTGTTTGAGTATGCTCTTTTAACCTACCAATTTCGATCATGGGTCCCTAATGCATAGCCACTTTATACCTAAATTCTTCAACTTTTTGTGTCATTATGTTGCTTCTTTATTGTACAATAATATAAAGTATGAAGCTATGCAACTCGTGCTTTCTTTCAACGTAATATAGAAAAGTGTTTTCTTTAAATGGATGAGCTTTTTGGAATTTCTTGTACACACGGATCAATCCGATTTTTATATAGTTCTTCAGGATTAATTTTGGGAAGAAAGTGGAGTGCTTAGTGTAGGATGTTCAGTATAAAAACCACACTTTTATATATATAATGTTTTAAAAGCAAAATCGGTTTGTTTGGTTAAACTGTGAGAGTCTTATGTCGATTAACTTTTTAGCTCGTTTTTAAATTTTTTTGATTTAGTTTTAATAATTTTTGTTGTTAAAAACCCATCAAGTTATTAATTAATCGGTTAGTTTTTGTAGACTAGTTAGTTTTATTAACCAAATTACATTAATTAATTTTTATTTAACAATCTCGTGTTTAATTAAACTTTAAATGTTTCGATAAGTAAGGGCTATCTTTTTCAATCATTTTTTAAAATTTTTAATTTTATTCAATCTTTAATCGATTTTATGACAGTTTAATACCGATTGAATCTTTTAAATTTTAAACATCCTCTCTTATCAGTTTAACTTTTGGTATAGTTTTACAAAAAATATTTATTTAACTATTAGAAATTGTTAGTTTTAACATAGATAGACTTTATGAAGAGATTATTATATTCTAAATATAAAATATTAAAAGAAATACCACGAATATTTTAATATAGATGAATTAACATCAATATTTCCAAAATATTAAAAAAGGGAATGCTCAAAGTTAATTTTTTGAAGAAATAATATACTCATATTTGTCTAATTTTTAGAAAATTTTTAATTTAGTATCAAAATTTCTTAAATTTTAAAATTAGTAATGAACCTTTCAAAACTTGCACAATTCAGTTCATACCGTTATCTTTACTAACATGATTAATAAATGGACATTTACGTGATATTTGATGGACACGTCATATTAGCAAAAAAATTAGTTGACTTAAAAGGTTTAGTATTGAATTGAAATTTTTTAAAATATTAGATAATTCTTAAATTGTTATTTTTTATAATTATGATTAATGTATGCTAAATGGTGAATTTAACAATATTAATGATAAGTTTTAAGTTGCTTGAGTGCTTAAGGAACCATGATTAGGACACCTTCTTGATTGTGACCAAAACAAGGCCACATGCTTGTGCCTTGCAATGTTTTGTATTTATATGAAAGTGAAAAAATATGGAAAAAAAAAACCAAATTAAAGAGAAATAAAGTGGGTTAGGCCTTAGTGAAGAAATTGTCCCTTTTCAATTATTTTCTTTGTCTCATATGCTAAAGGCAAATAATGGATGGAATCTTGAGAAAACCATAGACTTAATCACTGTATAAGTCAAAAGTTGAGTCCCACTTGCCTTAGTTTCTTGAATTTTTGTTGGCTTAAGAAGGATTTTGGTTCAAGGGCAAAAGATATGCATATACTTTTATAATCTAAGATATTTTTGAAAATACATTTTATTTTAAAATTTTGAAGTTTTATATATTTTTTTAAAAAATCTCTTATATCAAATTTTAGTTAAAAATAATAACCAAAAATACGTGTTATTAACATCAAACTTGTACCGATCAAATGATACATACATAATGACTCAAACTAACTATTAAATTCAAATCGAACTAATTAAATCTAATTGGTTCAAGGGCAAAAGATATGCATCTACTTTTATAATTTAAGATATTTTTGGCAATACATTTAGTTTTAAAATTTTGAAGTTTTAGATTAAAAAAAACTCTTATATCAAATTTTAGTTAAAAATAATGACCAAAAACACGTGTTATTAACATCAAATTTGTACCCATCAAATGATACATACATAATGACTCAAACTAATTATTAAATTCGAATCGAACTAATTAAATATAATACAAACTTATAATTATTATAATGATCTTATATTATTAATTTAAATCAAACTTAATTAGTTCAATTTGAATACACTAGCTAAATTAAATTACCATGGTAATAACATTTGATTAGCTTATATTAGTGTTTTATTGTTATTTTTAGTTTTTTTAAAGAACTACAAATTTTAATAATTTTGTTTAAAAAATTAAAAATTACAAAATTTTTCTAAACTTTCTTGACAAGTATCTCATTTATCCTTAATTCAATTTAATCTCTCTTCTATAAGGTAATTAAGCATTGTCCCTATCCAGTGATACTGATAAGTAAAGGTAAATAAACTCAATCTATTAAATCTACTGTCATAACTTGTGTATATATATTGCAACAAATTACAACAGTTTGTTACAACCTCTGTACTTCATATTGTTGAGTGTTCAACTTCGGTGATCTTTGACACTTTTATGGTTCGGGGAGATATCAAACGAGTAAAAAACAGATAAATGATTGTTGGATCAAGCTTTTTTGGACAGACACAGTTGTGTAGGGTGCTATATGCCTATGTTCTCTACTTACACGACCTTGTGGATTAATTGTGTAAGTCTCCGAAACCTTACGTTGAAAGACGTGAAGAACAAAGACATATAATGTCGTGTATACGCCTATGTTCATAACATATACAGTCGAGTGTGATAATTGTGTAATTGGGTATATATGCGACTTAAGCAATGTTAAAAGAGACACATTTACTTACAAGATTGTGTATGTGACCGTGTACGGTGCAAAAAAATTTATTTCGAAATATAAAAGAGAAAAAACATAAATTTAATGAGTGTGGCCAAAATATAAAAATGGGAGGAAAAATAGAGAGAGAACAAGTAGAAAAGTATTCTTATCCTTTTTTGATTTTTTTCAAGCTTGATTTGAATATTTGTTGATTGACATATCAACTTTGTTTTCAATCTTGAAACTTTGTGAGACAACTTGTAGTTTTGAGATGAAATATTAAAGTTTGCAAATCTTTATTTAAATTTAGTTCATTTACTTTTCGGTTTGGCCTATGATTTTTTTTCTCTACATTGGAGAGTTTTTTTTACGTAAATCTTAATATATGCTTTGTTATTATGTTTTTTATTCTCATTCTGATTTGTTGGTTGAAGTTTAAGAGTGTTTTGTTGTTAATATTTGGTTAATATTTGGGAGAGTTATGTTATTGACTCTCAACATATATTTGCAACACCCCTGTACTAAATTAATAATAGAGCATACAAGATCTTTTCATGGTATCAGAGCTTAATCGGCTTCACAGCCACAATCATGTCGGATATCAATTACTCCCCGCTACAACTATGGTCACCTCTTCTTTTCCAATAACTCCTCCCTTTCCTACACCATCTCTCCAATCAAAACTCCATCTTTAAATTGACTTCTTCAAATTTCCTATTTTGGAAAATGCAATTTTACCCTTTTCTTAGTTGTCATGGCCTTAAAAGGTCACATTGATGGATCCATCTCTCTTCCTCCAAGAGTGATTAGTCACGACTAAAACTTTACATACAAAACTTAGAAGAAGAATGACAAACTTGTTTTGGCATGATTGGTTGCTTCCTTAGATCTATTAGTTATACCATTGACGGTGAATATCAACACCGCTCAAGCCGTTTGTGACAATATTATGCAAGCATTCAATTCTAGATCTCTTCCTCAAATCTCATTATTACATCAAGTCTGAAATCTTTCAGTTTATTTTGCGGGATTTTCACTCAACCTTTCGACCCCTTATTTGAGCAATTAATGCTTAACTAAGTCCGATGTCTTATGATAAACTTTTTGATCTAGTCTTAGTTGGGAAGCAATTGCTGCAAAAGGAAAATCTTCCTCCCAAGTCTCCTGTCATAGTTTATTACTCAAAGTACATATCAAAGGGTGGATTTTAAGTAAACGCCATAAAATTGGCAATTAGTGTTGTCCTCAAGTTACAATCTAACTATATTTCTCCTTCTATGTCCATCTCACTACCAACTTAATTAAAGCACATTAAGAGTCTATCTCTATTATCTCAAGTTTCATATATAATTAACCAAAGCTCTAAAACTTAGTTTTTTTGTCAAGTGATGAGAAGAGGTAATAACGTTAAAACATGTTATTTATAATAAGTTTAGAATTTAGATTTTACTAATGCTTTCTTGATTGAGTGCTAAGTGACACCATTCTTCTTTTAATAGAAAGTCAATACCAAGCGACTAATTATTTAAAAATAATGGTTACAAATTTTTTATTTTTAATTAAATATTAACTAATTATTTGAAAATAATAATTACGAATCTCACAGTTCTTTTTTATTAAATATCTAAATTAAGTAATTATTTAAAAATAACGGTAACAAATCTGCCTAATCCTTTTCGATCTCGATCCTTTTTTGATCAAGTGTCAAACGACTATTTAAAAATAACGGTTACAAATTCATTGGAAGTTGAACAAAACTACATATTAGGGGGCGTTTGGTTTGAGGGTTTGGGAATGAAGGAATTGAATAATTGTAAAAAATAGTGTTTGCTTTGGGGCTTTCAATTCCAAAGGAATGGATTTATTTCATTAAATTTGGGAATTTACTAAACCCACCTAGGGGGTGGGTATCGAGTTTTCATTCCAATCTAAGTTTTTATCACGTTTATTTTTTACTCTTTTATCCCCAACCTTTGCCTTACCATCCTCTTTACTTCCTTATCACCTCTCAGTTCCTTACAATCTCCCATCCTACCTTATCGCGTCTCATCATCAAAGGAATTTTTTGTTCTACACCTCCAGGTATATTTTCTGAAATCCCTCATTTTAATTTTAATGTTAAATAAACTGGATAGAACCTAGTTTTATCTCATTGCAAATGGGGGTTTTGCTCCTATTTTTCTTATATATTCTTGTTTTATGTTTTAATCAAGAGAATAACCAATTTGTTATATGATTTGATGATGTGAAAGTGCATATGATTATAGATTGAACAAGAATCATAAAACCAATCTATTTCTTTTTTTCCCTTATAATTATTGTTTTGTGATTTAATTTGATTTTTCGTATATGGTTTTAACTCTTAAAAAAAGAAAAAAACATAGCGAATCGTCTTCTACGTTGGTGTTTGTTTATTTATTTTGTAAAGCTCTTAATGGCTTTCAAGGACAGCAGAACAGAAGCATTTTTTACAATTTTTAACCTTCATATAAAGACGCAAGCCCTTCATCTTTATCCAATGTATGTTTCTTCATAAAAGTCATACCTTTTTTATTTTGATAAAGCCTTAACCTTGGGATAAAGAGAATAATTATTTTTATTTCATTTTACAATTTAACAATTGTATGAAGACGTTCTTGAAAATTTACGTGACAAAGCTACTTTAGAAAAAATGAAAGACGTCGTTGAAGAGTTAATGAAAATTGGCCTTCTAAGTGGTGTTGTCTTTAAAGCAGCTAACATTTTCAACTCAAACAATGACAAGATTGATATGTTCCTTAGCCTTCCCATTGACATGCGAAGGCTTTATGTCTTAAGTTTATTTTGACGTTGTTTTGATGCTTTATGTTTTAGGTACTATGAGAAATCTTGATTTATATTTTGATGCTTTATGTTTTAAGTTTATTTTGATGTTATTTTATTCTTTATATTCCATTTTAAATATGATATGGAAATATAGTTGCAATTGTATTGTTGGCATTATGCAACTCTGTTGACAAATGATCATATAGCTCATCCAATGCTTGAAAATTGCGATAAAATTCCTTGACAAAACTGATTAATTTTTTTTACAAACATATGGAGATAGCCCCAATAAACATATAAAGGGAAAATTATTTTCATTTTTATTGAGGGTAAAAATGATATTATATTATCTTTCATTCCCATTAATGCAACAAACCAAACAATATTATTATTATTATTACAGAAACTCAAGTTACAAACCAAACATCATTTTTTTATTTTTCATACCCATTCTCATCCCCTTCTACTATTATACCCATATCCATAGTCAACCCCGTGCTCAAACCAAACGCCCCCTAATAATAGAGTATTGCTGAAAATGAGAGAATGAAAGTGTTATCTCTTTAATAATAGACTGATACCAAACATGAGTTTTCATTCTATACCCATACATTTTTTTTCCATCAACCCCAAATAAGCACACCCTTAGTCTAGTAATAGTTTATTGTTCGAAAAGAATGAAAGGCTCACAATATATTATAGTGAAATGTTGTTTAGAAAAAAGTTTATAATATAATATAATGAAAAGTTATTTATCACTTTACATTCTACCCTAAACTCTTCAAATTAGAAAATTTTCATTTTTACTGTTTAGGATATAATTATATATAATATGAAACCATCATCTTTCATTTTATTTCATTTAATTTCATTATAAACTCTCCTCTTAAATGTTGGAATAATATTACATTCTATTAATAAACTCCCAACCAAACATAAGCTTAAGTAATATATCGCCTTTTGTGCCTATTATTATTATTATTATTATTATTATTATTATTATTATTATTATATAATTTACCTTCGTATGTGTATAAATCTAATAATATGTCCATGTAATTTGAGGTATAGCATATGTCGTTACTTGTATGTCAATATATAGCTACTACTTCATTTGCAGCTAAAAAAATACAATTTCTTCTTATAAATTTACTTATTTAATTTATTTAAGAATATATTTTGATATTCTAATTTTGAAATAATATTTTATTGATTTTATCTAACATTTTTAATATAAATAATTATTACTTTCCAGCCAAAGTAGATGTAAAAGTTTTATTAAGTTTTTATAATAATTAAAAATAATTAAATATGTTTTTTAAAGGAAAAAACTACAAGAAAAGTTGGTGGGCTTTACTTTCAAGCAATACTTTAAAAACCGAACATAAATTTAAATTGGCAAAACAAGAATTTAAGATTTAAAAATTTTAGTTGGTATTAAACTATTATAAAATTGACTAAAAATTACATCAAATTTAAAATAAGATTGAAAGAGATTGTGCTACCATACCTATTATTGTACCACAATATTAAAAAATTTAACGAGATAACTTAATTTTTTAAACTTCGTCATAACTTAGAATATAACCTGACTTATAGTTATTCCTAAGATCAATGGAAAGATGGAAATTAAGATATCAAAAAGTATTCTAAATTTTATAAATTAAAAAATAGAAGCTAAATTAAAAAAATCACAAAATCAATAATTTTAGTATTTATTATGAATTATCAAAAGAGATTATGTAGAGCATTATAAATATTTTAGTTATTAAAAAACATAGTATTTTGAGAATTTCATATTATAAATATATGGTTAAGGGTAGTATAAATTTTAAGTAAATTATAAAAAAATTAATTTTAATTATATAAAAATTAAAAATAATATAAAACAGTAATATTAATTGGTTTTACCAGCACTAATATCGAAATTTGGTAGCAACGCTTGTACCCCCAAGACAAATTTCATATTTACGAACCTAACTAACATCATTTCATGTTAATATTTAGGATTCTCTAATGCCTTTGTCATCTCTTTTGTGTACTCATGGAGTGCGGTAACTAGAGGCCGTATTGATCATTTTGTCGACTTCAAACTTTTATATGTCATTATATCAACTTGGTATTTAACAACTACTCCCTCCTATCTAAAATAAGTGTCGTTTTATAGAGATTTTAATTATTCAAAATAAA
>JAOSBK010000205.1:43291682-43302613 GCA_027568895.1 Erythroxylum shatona | reverse complement strand
GCTAATCGGGACACAACCCCCGACGTGCCTTCTTTGTTTTGCAGGGATATTCACGTCGAAGTTACCACAGCAAGCAATCGACTCCATGGATCCAAACGGTAACGTTCAGTTCTGCTAGAATCCGGCAGAACCACAAGTAATATCTTGATTGATGTTCTATGGATCAAGGTAAGAGTGATAAAAAATAGTACTTGAGAAGCAGAGCGTTAAAATTGCAGAAGTCTACAAAGAAAGCGAAATAACATAAAACTTCTGCGAAATGTCAATATAAAAAGTAGCGGACTACGTTTTCATTAAATATTACTACGAAGAATTGTGACTGGAACTTCTTTTTCAGTTTTATTCTTTCTAAAAAAGATATAAAACTCCAATCGGATGTTTATCAACTTAATACTTCTCTTTTTATATAGCTAAGGTAACGACTGAGATCAACCAAATAGTCAAACAAGAGGGAAAAAGAGTTTGAAGACTTTTGTAAAGTAAAAGAAATTGCAAAAAATAAATTCTTCCCAGATTGTATTTCTTTTGTATAAAGATATATTTATGTGGAGAAAAAAGATTTTTGCCCAATCACAAATATGGAAACTTTAGGAAAGGCTCAATTAGAGAAATGTTATGGGCTTTAAGTACTCTATCCTAGAGAACAAAATGTAAATGCTTTTATTTAATTGAATTAAGGGTTTTTTCACGTAAATAACACTATAGATCGACGATTTTATTTAACATTACAAGAAAAGAAAGAATTAGCGACGAAAAATTACCGACGAAAAATATACTGTTGCAAATTACAGACGGAAAATCCATTTCCGTTAGTAAAATTGACGGAAAAATTGTAGCTTAGCGACGATACTATTATCTGTCACTAAGGAGGTGTTTGGTTTGAGGGTTTGGGAATGAAGGAATGGAATAATTGTAAAAAATAGTGTTTGCTTTAAAGTTTTCAATTCCAAAGGAATGGATTTATTTCATTAAATTTGAGAATCTACTAAACCCACCTAGGGGGTAGGTATCGAGTTTTCATTCCAATCTAAGTTTTTATCACGTTTATTTTTTACTCTTTTATCCCCAACCTTTGTCCTACCATCCTCTTTACTTCCTTATCGCCTCTCAATTCCTTACGATCTCCTTACTTCCTTATCCCCATCTAATGCTCGAAAATTGCGATAAAATTCCTTGATCGCAATTTTCATTCCCATGAATGAAAATTGTTTGGTTGTTTTACAAACATATAGAGATAGCCCAAATAAATATATGAAGGGCAAATTATTTTCATTTTTGTTGAGGGTAAAAATGATATTATATTATCGTTCATTTCCATTAATGTAACAAACCAAACAACATTACTGGTATTAATACAGAAACTCAAGTTACAAACCAAACAACATTACTGGTATTAATACAGAAACTCAAGTTACAAACTAAACATTATTTTTTTTATTTTTCATACCTATTCCCATCCCCTTTTACTATTATACTCATATCCATAACCAATCCCGTGCTCAAATCAAACGCCCCCCATAATCTGTATTCTTCATTATTAATCTTTGATCAAATGGCTTTTTCTATAATTTGCAATATTTGAAGTCTAGTTCTATCAAGACACAATATTCATTCTAATGTTAACACTTTTAAGCTTCCCTTTTTTTTATCAGTAAATGCAGATGTTGAGCTAATTATACCCACTAGACAAAATTTATTAAATAAAATAGACCAAATCATGGATGGGAATGATTTGGCAGCTGCGCAATCAAAGCACTCATAAACTGCAGAACCACTTGTAGGTGTCTTAGTTTCATACGATCTTTGTGCTTAAGTGACTTCAACCATTGAATTTGTGAAAGACAAGGACGTCCCATCAATTGATTGCTCAAATATTTTATGGTGGAAAAGGACAAATCAGGAGTAAAGTTGTGCACGGTTTAGAAACAGAAGTTACATAGATAAGCACAGAAAGCCAATAGACACATTACACAGTTCATAAACTGCAGAAACCACACATTTATAGTAGAGCAGTACCAATTTACAGACCAAGCAACCAACAAACACAACATTTATTCATTAATCCACTTATTCTTAAGTTCTAATACTGATATAATCTGATCCAATCTACCACTCTTCCTGGCTGAAAACAATTTTTTTCCCTTAGAAGATCAAAACTTTCAACTGATGGCGGATTGATTTCAATACTGGAAAACATCTGGAGAGGCCATTATTGGCTGATTCAGAAATGGCAAGTTCAATGGGTTCGAGAAGCTATCAGCTGGCTCATTGAAAGTGGTTGAATCTCGATGAACTCCAGTGCTTGCACTTAGGAAATGGATGATATCATTCAGAGACTCAAGTCTGTGGCTTAGCTCACTAACTTGGGCTCTGAGGATAGAATTGTCAGCCTCAACTGTCAGGTAGTGCTGTGATGTGAGGTTGACGCTAGTCACAATCTTATGGTTTTCTTTCCTCAACCCAGCCACCTGATCCATTAGATCATCCAAGTGCTTCTGCTTCCTCATTCTAGATCTCCTAGCTGATTCTCTGTTTGATATCATTCTCTTCCGCTTCCTCTGATCCATCAAATCCTCTTCAGATCCCGAGTTTTGCAACAGAGAGGAACCTGAAGATGTTCCACTAGAAGAAGCCATCAAGTGACAGAACAAAGCTCACAAATTTGAAAAAACAATCTGACCAAGAGAGTAATAGCAGGACCCAAACTAGCAACAGACTCAAGACAGTACAGGATAGATAATAGTATAACAATACTAGTATATATATATATGTGTGTGTAGATTATAGGATAAATATCAGGTGTTTTAGGCAAAAATCATGAAACGTAATACAACCAGTAAAGGAAAACAACTGAAAATGATTGAACTAGATGGGTCCTGCGCCTGATAGTGGAATTGATCATACACCCGGAAAGGAGAATCTCACTGAGAACTGGAGACATGAATCTCAAACATCAAGAACAAGATATTTAGCATGAAGACTGATTATAAAGACACCCCAGAACAACCCAATTGGAGAAACCGAGTACTGATGACTGATGCTTGTAAAAGCCTTACAAACACCAGATCAATATAGAAAGATGAGAGCTTTGTGTGATTGGCACTTGAAAACTTAACAGCTTGTAGTGAAAACCGATCTGGAAACAAGATTCAGCAAATGGGTAGCTGAGTTTGGCACCCGAAAACAGAACAAAAGCTCGAAACAGGCAAATCAATGGAAGATGGGTTCAGTTCAAAGCCAGAGCTCTGATGAACAATACATATCAAAATGTCTGGAAGCAAAAGAACAACAGAAAGATGCTACAGAGTAGCAGCCACGGAGAAGAAAAAAGAAAGGAGGTTTGTGTGGTTATCAGAGACGTGATTTATAGAGTAGCGATTGTTGACGAAATTACCTTGGAAATATCATTAAAAAAGATAAAAATAAATAAAAATTAAAACTTTGGAATCTCCTTCCAGAAAAAGTCGATGGGACATGTGAGCAAAGAAATGGAGAGATACAGCTGGAGTCAACATCTTCACTTACATCATGAGCTGGGTAATAGCTTTTTTATTTTTATCGTTTTTTTTTTTTTACAAATATTTGTATTTGAAGTGAAAACTATAATTTTTAAGTGAAAATTTAATTTTTTAATTAAAAAATGTTTTCTCTTAAATTTTAACAAAATAATTAAAAGAATTTCAATTACATGCCACATAAATATTAATAAAATAATAAATCAATTCAATTTTTAAATTTAATGTGAATTAATTTACTTTAATAAATTAATAATTTAAAGCAATTATAAAATTATTAATTTGTTTCAAATTTAATTAAGTCGGTCTGAATTTAGAAATTAGGTCTGATCATCTTGTAAGCAGGATTTAATTAGTTCATATAAAATATTCATTTTACATTAAAATATTGTTTTAAAAACTAAAAATTATGAAAAATTTTAAAGATTATATATCTCTTATCCTACACTTGAAGAGTTTTAGAGATTTTGATTTTTTTTAAAAGTGAAAGACTCTAATTTTTGATAATTTTATTTGTTTTATCTTAAATTACTAAAAGTATTTTATTAATACTAAAAATTAAAAATTGTGTTAAAAATAAGTTAATTCAAATATTAAAATCACTTTTAATAATGATAAAGAAAATATGAAGATTGATTAATATTATATTGTGATATTTGCTAAATACCTTTGTATATAGCAAAAAGTATAAAAACTTTATAGAATTCATTTCCCTTGTGATAATTTACTTTCAAGATAAGCTTTTCTCCAACTTCAGCTCTTTAGGTTGGAAGATGCACACTTCCCAATAATTTTTTAGGTTAAGAAATTATGCTTATTTAATTCAATATTAAAAATTAAAAATTAATTAATAAAAATTCGAGTCAAATTCAAATTTATGAGATGTTGTCTAATTCAGATAATTTAAAGAGCTAATTTAATTTAATTTATTAGTATTATGATAGATATTTATAAGATTAGTCGAATTGATGAAGTGAAAGACATAAGACCAAAAGATTTTATATTTAAATATTTACTTATATTCTCTCGGTCAAACTTCTCATATAAAGTTTATCTAGTATAAAATACCCGATTGGCATGATTTGATCGAATTCGGGTTAAGTCCGATTGTATTTTTTTTTTTTGGTTGCTCACGAGGTATCTTAGGAGGGTTTCAACTATAAAAAATTACCTGTAAGTCATCTATACTCAGACTAATCCTCATTTAAATCAGATAAATCTCTTATAAGAGGTAAAATTCTGATCCTAAATTTTAGACGGCTACATATTAAAATTGCTTTACTTCAACCATGCGATTACAGTGACACACATGCCCAAATGTTTGCCTATTTTGCACCGAAACGAAAGGGAAAACACCTGAACCAGATTTGAGCATTTTGGGGGGTTTTCATGACTCACTGCCCAATTCCTGACACGAGTCACTTAGGAAAAAGCAAATCTTGGGATATCGATGTAAGAAAGCAGGACTGTCCTTTATAGAAATATTAATTACACCGACTTTTGAGATAGCATAGGTGTTTTTTGGTTGAATTAAAAATAATTGTATTTTAATTTTAGTAAATTTGATCCAATTTAAACTGATTATAAATCCTATTTTTACATTCTAATTTATTTTAATTTGTATACTTTAAAAAATATCATTCTTCTCTGTAATACTATTTAATTATCAAAAATTAAAAATGAAAAAAAGCTTAATCACGTATAGATATAATCTGCTCAGTTCTGCTTGCAGGACTGCGATCATTTCTTGTTGATCGGATTCTCCGAATCAGGCTTAGAATTAGTATAATGAGTTTTGATCTGTAAAGAGCAAATCTGTGATTCCGACTCTCTGCCAAGTTGATGCCCTTTAGTACCCTGTCATGCCTCGCTTACAGTCACCGACTGCCGCCATGTGCTCCGCCGACAGTTCTGCTCAAATTTAAAAACTCATTAGCTGTTAGTTGGACGTGTACGAGTTTTTGTAGGTAGAACTTCTTTAGGAGAGAGAATAACTTTTTTAAAGATATCAGTTAATTCTTTAGCTGTAATTAAAAAAAATATTTTTTAAAAGAGTTTTATACGATGAATTGTTTGACAATATAAAAATAAAAAATATTTTAATTTTAATTATATTATATTTTATAATAAATATTATTTATATATAAAAATATTATTTAAAGTATATTAAAATAATATGCAAATCTCAATATATTAATTATTATATAATTTTAAACTGCATGAAAATAAATAAAAATATATCTAACAAATCTTTTATACAAATTGTAATATAAATAAATTAATATCAAAAATAAATATTAAAATATATAAAAATTCAAATAGTATTATATAAATATCAAAATAAATATTCAAGTTGAGTAAATAGTTAAACACATAATAAAATAACTACGCAAGAGATTAGAGAAGATAGGTATGCAAGATAAACGTGAAGATGAGTTTGTAGGTATTGTGAGAATTATGTGTAAAATATAAAGACAAAATAGACTAAAAATATACTTATTAATTGATATGAAAAATCTACTGGAAAAAGTCATTTGGGAGATTTTTTTGAGAAGTTCCAAATTTGAATTTCTTAAAAAGTTATATTTTGGCTGCCAAAAAAGTCATATCTATTAAAGAAGTATTTTTTTTATTTTACAATCAAATACTCTCTTTTTTCAAAAAAAGACTTTTGTGGTAAAGTAAAGTGTTTATTGGCTTTCCAAAAGCTCACTCAAACAAGTATTAATATCGGTTGAATCTTTTAAACCTTAAATCTCCGGTCTTATTGATTTAACTTTCGATCGAGTTTTTAAAATAATGATGACAAATACATCAAATTCTATGAATGGCAGACATTAGAAGATTGGAGGATGATCTAGATAACATTACACACACATATATATATATAGTAATATAGATATATATCCACTTATTATAAGGATAAGAAAATTGGCAAAACAAAATTGACTCTTACCATGAAAGAAGCATGCAATTTGGCATTAGGTCAAAGGTTGTCCCTAATGGTTACTTTAGACTAACTGATACTCCAGACGTTTTAAGGACGTGTACTGCTTTTTGGTTGCCCATTAACCTTTACTTTTGTTTAGTCCCTTGGACATGATATCACTATAACCGAATAGTAAAACTTGGCTGCGAAAGTCCAATTTGGCTTTATCTTTATTGCAGTGTTGGGAAACTTTATGATTAATCTCTTAGACCAATCAAAAGTTTATTTGATTTTTAAGTACGTAGAGGCTTCTGGTCTCATCAAAAGTTGCAAATTTCGTATTAATCAATAATAGTAGATATTATTTTGGATAATTTTTTTAAAAAATATAAAATATATATTCAATTTTTATATAATTAAAAATTAGTTTCTTATTAACGTTAAAAATGAAAAAATTGATCCAGTAGCTTTGTTTATTAAAATTAATATTAAAATATTATTTTAAAAACATTTAGATAATTGAATATTATTTTTCTTAATTTATAAAATTGACCCAATATTTTACTGGGATGACATAATAATATATTATTTTTGACTAATACAATTAGTCTGATTTTCTAAATTTTTGAAAAAAGATTTATTATGAGTTCAAATTTGTCATTAATGATTTTGATAAATTTACCAATGGTTAAAGAATTCTATCGATTCAGTCGGTTTAATCATAAAATTCTTGAACCGTTCGGTTTTTAATTTTTTGGTTCAATTTATTTTAATAACTTTATTGTTAAAAAATTAATTTATTAATTAATTTGTCAATTTTATAAATAAACAAGTTTTTAGAAAATAAAATAAATCAATTAATTTTTATTCAACAATATCTTTTTTTCCATTAAACTTCAATTATTAGATAAGAATGACAATCTTTTCCAATCATATTTTAAATTTCTTAATTTTATTTAATATTTAATCGATTTTATGACGATTTAATTTTGGTTAAATTTTTTACTTAAATATCTTATTTTACCGATTTAACTTTTGTTCAGATTTTTAAAATATTGAAATTTGCTAAATAATTTATTTCATTAATTGATAAGTTATTATACTATTTTGTTGAGTCTTATTAAATAAAAGGATTAGTGATATTGACAGGGATAAGAGATTAAATAAGAAGAATTACTAATTGTTTAATTTTTTTAATGATTTTTTTAATTAATGTTCATCATGGACCGTACAAAAGGTCAACTCTTAAAGGAAACAAGTAACAAATTCAAGAACATGTGGCCCTCTGCTTGATTTGGAACTAAGCTTCGTGTTTAAGAAAAGTGATTGTAGGATCATAGGGAGGGACATGCATGCTTTTGTTTCCTGTGTTGGTCCTTTCTCTGTAGGGTCACTAAGTAGACCTAAACAACACCACTTTCCCTTTTCGGCTTACGAATAGTTATACCATGAGGCAAGATATTTGGGGTCGGTTTGGTCTAATTTGATTTTTAATTTAAATAGGTTTGTTAGTGCTTAAATATTTTTTTTTTGAATTTTGAATCGGGAGGAAATTAACGACTAACTTTTTAAAAATTGGTCGGAAATTAAATCGGAAAGATAAAAAATTTAAGGTTTAATTAGGATTAGAAATTTAAAGTTTAAAAGGTTTCATTAGGATTAGACTATCACAAAATTGGTTAAAAATTAAATAAAATTAAAAAATTTGGAATATAATTGAAAGAGATAGTCCTTACCTATAAAAAAATTAAAGTTTATTTAAAAAATAGATAGTTAAATAAAAATTAATTAGTTTATTTTTGTTTATAAGAACTTATTAATTTATGAAAATTAACTTATTAATTAATAAATTAATTAATTTTTAACAATAAAATTTTTTAAAGCAAATTAAACTGAAAATTTAAAAATGGAATAGAAAAGTTAGTAAGTTCACAGTTTTATTGTTAAACTGGTTGAATTTTTTAATCATTGAAATTTAAAGTTTTGAATACAATAATTTAATTTAATTGAGTAAAATGATATTATTTTATTGAATAAATGAAACATTAAACCTAAATTAGACTCAATCCAATTTGACTAAAATGATATTATTTTTTCCATAAATGGAACAATTTGAACTAAAGCAATTGGTCAAAGGGCATGGTTTATATTAAAAAAAATTGAAACAAAATAATTAGGCCCTACCTATTGCCATTCTTGATGTCATGTATAAAACTCATTTAATGACTATTGGCATTCAATGATCATTCAACGAGTATGATTGACAATTAAAGCTTGGCTCAATTCGGGTATCGGCAAAATTGTAATTTAAAAAATTAAAATAAACTAAAAAATTTTCGATTCAAAAAAAAAATTCAAAATTTTCCTATATAAAATAATAATTACTTATACGTAAAAAATGTAAATTTTATTTAGTAAATAATAAAAATAGAAAATTATTTTATTAGATTTATACAAAGTAATTATAAATTACATAATTAAATATGTTAGTTTAAAGTAATTATATTCAACAAATATTTCAAATTTTATTTATTTCATATTGATAATATACATACTTTTTACTGTATACATGTAAAAAAGCATTATGATAACTTTTGAAATGTGTAAAGATAATATTTGAAATTAAATTTACTTATTACATATATATATATATATATATATATATATTATTCTTAATTTAATAGTTATATGATATCTTATTTTATGAGAAAGATATAAAAATGATATTAATAAAAATAAAGAAACATTTGTTATATCAAATTTATATTATTATGATTTCTTAATATAAGATTGAAGTGAAAGACTATTTTGTAATTTTATAAAATTTTAAAAATATTTTATAAATTTAAAAGATCATTCGAAACGATACTTGATATTGACCAATATTTATGTTGTACAGCACCAGAACAAAATCCGATATTAAGTTTAGTATTGTATTCTTAACACTAGGCTAAAATCAACATGATAAGTTTGAAATAATGAGCCAAAGTAAAATTTAAAGGGTTGATTTAATAATTTTTAAAAATTCCTTAATTAAAATTATATATTTTTATTAATTATATTAAAATAATGTCGTTTTGCAATAAATAAGGTTCTAATAAACACTGGCTAATAGCCTAATACTATGGATGGTTTGCCTTTTGTTTTTTTTCTTTCCATTGACTTGGGCTTGCAAGCTACATTTATGTAACTAGGACCAATCATTCATTCCGGCCAAGGTGACCAATAGATGAAAGGCCACAAAGCAAGGCATATTTTGTTGGTCTCTCAAGTAGGTTTGGGAATCAGGCCCAGGAAGGGCGTAGTATGAAATCAACTGGTCAAACTTAGGATGGCCTAAGCCAAATCCAAAGCCGATAACAATAAAGAAAATGACATCGCTTTTTATTTTTGATTTAAAAAATTAAAAATAAGTTTGGCTAAGTCGAATCGGGCAGAAGCCCCGGCCTAGCCCATTGCTACACTTACTCTTAAGATGTTAAGTAAAAGCTACGTGAGCCCGGATGGTAACGAAACAAGTCGGGATGAGCCCGCCCTTAAAAAATTTTGATTCAAGTATGGGATGTAAAGTCTGAGCTTGACCTCAATTCAAACTTAACCTAAAGTTTGAAAATTATTAAAAAAACTTGAGTTCGGCCCAAAATCTGATCAAACTAGATCCGATCGGTTGATTTTCAGAAATGGGTTGGGCCAGGAATGCATCAGAGTAACTCAACGCGTTGATGAGCACAATGCATAAGACAAGTTGTCATTGAATACTTTTGACGGTTCAAAGTGAACAAGAAAAGCCTTGTGCTTAATCCTTGGTCCGCCAGACTCTTGCATTGCATGATTGCTAATGATTATGCTCGTGCTTATAAGTTTAATTGTGTCTCCATTTCGGCTCAGCCATCCTTTCATGCATTTTAATCCATTTCTTTTACTACACTTCGAATTTGCAATTCTTTAAATTAATAAGTAGGAATAGCAGTAGGTTGGACATGACCTAAATTTAACTTATTTTTTGTACGGATCTAGTTAATTTGAAATTAAATGATTAGGGTTTAGTGCTTGTTTAGTTCAACTTTTGGGAAGTAAATAAGCACTTTTTTCACTGTAAAAGTTGTTTTTAAGAAAATTAAGTGTTTTACTGTAATATCCAAAAGTACTGTTTTTTATAGAAATGAATTTTTTGGAAGTTAAAATACAACTTTTTAAGAAGCTCAAATTTGAAACTTTTCAAAAAAATATTTTTTCAGATAGATTTTTCAGATCAATTAATAAGCCTATTTTTTGTCCCATTTATCTTTTGTGTTTTACACATAATTCCCACAATTACATCTTCACGTTATTTTGAGATTTATATAATATTATTAGAATTTTTTTATATTTTAATATTTAGTTTTACTTATATTATATTCCATATAAAAAATTTGGTTAGATATATTTTTATTTATGTTTTATATGATTTAAAATTATATAATAATTAATATATTGTGCTTTGCATA
>JAOSBK010000205.1:43242722-43254219 GCA_027568895.1 Erythroxylum shatona | reverse complement strand
CCAAGATTTTTATACTGGTTCGGCAATGCCTACGTCCAATTTGGAGACGACTGAGTATTTCACTATAATCAATGAGAGCATACAATAGTGTTTATCACTTAATTTCCCAAATGCCCAAATTAACCCAAGCTCATTACTACTAGAAAAGAGAAACAAAAACAAATATAAATAAGTTTTTTTTTCTCTCTCCCTCTCACTATTCTTCTCTCTCTTCTCTTTTGGAAATTTTCTACTCTCTCACAACTTCTCCTCTCTCTCCCACACCATAACTCTTATGTTCTCCTTGTGCTCTCATCTCCTCCTTCGTTTGCTTCTCTTTTATAGAGAATTTCATGGATGAATGTCAAAGTTAGTTGCACCAAACTCCATAGAAAAATCAAGTCACCATTGTTGAGTCAACAATCACCGAAAGCTAGCTTCAATTTCTAACTTTGAGAAGGTTTAATTTCTGACTTTGCAAGCTTCAATTTCTGACTTTCTTTGAGACAATATTCAACATTCTGCACACGTGAGTCAGGGAAACATTTAAGGTATCCAAATAAATGTCCATATAAAAGCATCAGCCAAGGGGCAATATGAATATTGGCGATGGTTTTTTTTCTGAGTCAGGCCACGGTCAAGTCATCAGAATGTTGGAAATCTGATCCAAATACTTTATTTCATTAAGGTAAGGATCAGAGTTAGCTAAACTCTTAATGACATGTTGGATATTCTGGTGTATTCTTAAAACTTAATTATTCCTTTATTTCGTTAGATTAAAATATACAGAATGCCTAATCCTAAGATTAGATATTTCTGAACTTTCAGTAATAACTAATAACTATCCCAACCTGGCTTTAGTTATTCCAAGAATAAAGTTATTTCTTCATGACTTTTTTATTCTTCACTCCATCTCGCGTTTCTTCTTCATTTTCAAAATTAATAATAATAATAATAATAATAATAATAATAATAATAATAATAATAATAATAATAATAATAATAATAATAATAATAATGAATTTACTAATAATAATAATAATATATAATTAATAAAATTAATAAGAATAAGTAGAAAATTATTAATAATAATAATAAATTAATAAAATTAATAATAATAATAAGTAGAAAATTAATAATAATAACAACAACAACAATAATAAGGATAAGGATATTTTGGTCTTTTTGTTAGTTGTTCCTTTGTCATTCCAAGTTTATATTTTTAAATCAAACATTGGCATAGAAATTCTTTAACATTAAACCAAACAAAATAATACATATTCTATTCTATTCCTTATCTTTTCTATTCCTTATCTATTTCAGTCATCAAACCCAACAGCCTGTAAAAGTTACCTAACTCCACATTTCTTTACTGTGCATGGTTCGTTCACTTATACAAATAATTTCATGAAAATTTTAAATTATTTCACGGATCCTCCTTTGCCCAAATAATCTTCTAATACCAATTTTTGTTAGTAAATGCCAAATCATGTGATGAATGTAGAGTTTTAATCCCTTTAAAGAAATGATCCGTTCATATCAAATCATCAAGAATTAAATAAAAGCATAAACATACTAGAATCTATTGTGAAATCTACACTAGTCTTGCAATTTGTCTTCCAAATTAGAACATAGCCTTTTCAGAGTTTTTCCTTAACTCTCTGTTTTCTCTCTAATGATGGGATGTCAGAAAGAATTGTGCGTATGTTTAATTTGGGGGCCATAATCACTTTTACTACGATAAAATCCTAATTTGATTTCTAGTTTGGCCCATTATAAAACTAGATATTATATATCCGGTCTCTACACATATAAAGCTCACACTTAAAATAGATGCATAAAGCCCAAAATACCGTAACCATATTATAACACTTTCATTAATTAGGCTCAAATTTATATGATAGCCTTTATACACAATTATATACATATAAGCCCAAATGTTTGATTAAAAATCCTTACAATCTCCCACTTAGGCTATATGTGTTACCTTAAAATTGTGTATTAACCTTATGAGTACTCATACTTTTGCTATCATTACTGTATGCATCTCCAAACAATCTGGTCCATCAATTATACCAACGTAAGATCAAAGCGACTTTCGCTACATTTAACGTAACTAGACCCAACAATGGTCACATATGCTGATATAACCAAATGACATAGATCAAGCATTTTGTAGCATGGAAATTATAAGCAACATAATCTTAACATTCTTATTTCTAGCTAGTCAACTTTATGCTTTAGTAAGATCAATATTAAATAAGTTCATAGACAAAATAAACCAAATATCTTAAAGTTGAAAATAACCTCGAACAAATCAACCAAAAACTGTATCCAAAATGATAATGAAAAATGTCTAATTTAAAAAACATCTATGATACAAATTCCTACTGAAACTATATATCCTAAAAAGATGCAACACCTATATGAGCAATGTGCTCATGAAAGACCTTGAGTGACACTCCTTTAGTAAGCGGATTAGCAATCATGGAGTTTAATCCAATGTGTTGTATAGACAACTGTCCACCCTGAACTATCTCATTAACAATTAGGAACTTAATGTCGATGTACTTTAACTTTGTATTGTTATTATAATATCGCACTACCAAGTTATTATCACAAAATAACTTAAGTGGTCTTTCAATAGAGTCGACAATGCGTAGCCCTGTGAAAAAGTTTCGCAGCCATATCATGTGGTTGGATATCTCATAACATGCTATAAACTCCACTGCCATGGTAGAAGAAGCTATAAATGTTTGCTTAGTACTCTTCTATAAAATAGCTCCTTTAGTAAATAGGTAGGCATAACCTAAAGTGGATCCCCTACTATCTTGGCATCTAGTAAAATCGAAATTAGAATAACCAATGATCCCCAGCTTATCCGATTTTTTGTATATGAGCATATAATATTTCATTCTTTGCAAGGATCACATGACCCATTTGGCTTCTTTCCAGTGATCTAATCCCAAGTTACATAAATATTTTCCTGACATTCCAACAATGTATGTAATATCCGGACGTGTACAAACCTGAGCATATATTACACTTCCTACGATCGAAGCATAAGGAATCTTCTGCATTTCTTTAGCTTCAAAGTCATTCTTGGAACATTGACTTAAATTGAACTTATCTCCCTTAGAAATAAGAGTATCACCTAGTTTACAATCCTGCATGTCAAACCTTTTAGTTACCTTTTTGATTTTGATATAGCTCTTTTGGTAGGTCCACGACAAAAGCAATACATCTACTTCGGAGACTAATAGAATGCTACAGGGAACGAAAACGGGATTTGCATATAGTTTTTGTAGATTTGGAGAAGGCATATGATAGAACCCCTAGAGAACTCCTATGGTGGTGTTTGGAGGCAAAAGGCATTCCTAAGATGTATATCAGAGTGATTAGGGATATGTATGAAGGAGCATTAACTAGCATAAGGATGATAGGAGGTGACATGGAATCATTCTCTATTGGTGTTGGACTACACTAAGGCTCAGTTTTAAGCCCTTTTTTGTTCACATTAGTGTTAGATAAACTTACCAAACATATTCAAGGGAAGGTACCTTGGTGTATATTATTTGCTGGCGATATTATCTTGGTGGATGAGATCAGAAAGGGGTTCCATGCCAAGTTAGAATGTTAGAGAGAAATGTTAGAATCGAAAGGTTTTAGATTGAGCATGTCCAAGATGAAGTATCTAGAATGAAACTTTTCGGGTAGCCAAAAGGCACAAGAGATGTCGGTAGTGATTGGCACTGACATCTGCAGAAGTCGAGTTTTAAATACCTCGGATCAATCATTTAAAGAGATGGTAATATCGATGAAGATATATTGCATCGTATTAGATCTGGGTGGATCAAATGGCAGAGTACATTAGGTATTTTATGCAATAAAAAGGTCACTATAAAACTCAAAAGGAAGTTCTATAAGATGGTGATTCAGCCAATCATGTTATATGGGGCAGAGTGTTGACCTATTAAATGTAGACATATGCGACAGTTATTAGTAGCAGAAATGTGTAAGCTTAGGTAGATGTGTGACATTACCATAAGAGATAGGTTAAGGAATCGAGTAGTGAGAGACAGACTATAAGTAGCTAGTATTGCAGACAAGTTGAGAGAGAAAAGGTTTAGGTGGTTTGGGCATATGTGCAGGATGCCCTCTGATTCTCCGGTACGACACTGTGAGATAATAAACCTTAGTGGCTACAAAAGAAGGAAATGAAGGCCTTATAAGACCTGGAGGGAAGTGATCAAGAAAGAAATGTCAGAGTTGGCCCCCACTGAGGTAGTTGTTAGAATTAGGAAAGTCTACGTGTGATAGCATAAGGGTAAACGATACCCTTTAGAGTCATAGCACCTCATACTTACTACATAAGAAGTCCAACCCAAATAGCCTTTATGCCTTTGTGAGTGGGGCGCTCAATGAAGACCTCTAGTAACTAATGATGGAAGGAGCCGATCTTTACAGGGTATAAGGTACTAGCAAATATGGTCAACCATCAGGTATGTCCTTATGTATTGTCTTGTAATTCTTTTTACTTAAATTTTTTGCATGTTTAACCTGCATCACTATTTTCCTATCGCATCTGCATTGTGGATCTACCGAAAACAGCCTCTCTACTATGTAGGGGAAAGGCTGCGTACTATCAGACCTCCCCAAAACCTATTTCACTGCGGGACTTCAGACTGGGTGTGATGATGATGATGATATAGCTCTTTTGTGATAATCAAAGAATACCTCAAGAACATTCTCGATGTATCTGAATCCCTAAAACAAAAGAGGCGTCACCAAGATCTTTCATTTCAAATTTCTTTGACATAAATCTCTTGGTTTCATACAATAAGCCTATATCATTAGTGGCAAGCAATATGCCATCGACATATAAAACCAAAAAAATGTACTTACTCTCACTAAACTTATAGTACATACAATCATCAGCCAAGTTCATCTCAAAATCGAATGAGATGACAACTTGGTGAAATTTGTAATACCATTGGTGAGATGCTGGCTATAGTCCATAAATGGATTTCTTTAGTTTGCAAACCATTTGCTTTGCATTTCCTGACACCAAAGTTTTCTGGCTGTACCATATAAATTATCTCATCAATATCACCATTAAGAAAATTGTCTTAACATCCATCTGATGTAACTCAAGATCAAAATGTGTCACTAATGCCATTATTATCCTGAAAGAGTCTTTCGAAGAAATCGGAGAGAAAGTCTCTTTTAACATTTCTATAAACATCCAGATTGCTTCTACCCCATAAGATCCCTCCTGGTTATGGCCTGATATCATTGCATTCCATGAAACTAAATCTCTTTTTGGCATTTCCGGAAAGCACTTCTTTAGCTTCCGGTATGTATCCACATCTAGAAACATATACATAGGTGCATTCCCTACGTATAATTCACCAACCAAACCAAAATTTCATTATAGAAGCATGCAACTGCAATCCAAATAGAAAATCAAGCCTATTGCCTTGCCTACTTTGTAACAAGTTACTGCAAGTTTTTGCGCTACTTAGATGTCTTGGACTTGTGATTTCACCAATACGATAAAAAACAAACTCATTTCATTGTTGCATAATTTAAAGTTCCATATGATACATACATGGCCCGTTTAGTTTAGGTTGGAATACACAAAACAAAAGTAAAGTTTTTGGAAGATTTCAGTTACACAAATGGGGCCAAAAAATCTGTGTTTATCAGCAGTGGTCCCTCAAAAGGCTGCAGAAGAAAAGAAAATAGTATATTTCACTTCTCCAGGTCAAGGAATTTTCTTTTAGAATCCAAAGAACTGCAAATACAAAACTCACTTGGTTAGAACTTGAATATGGTGCTAGTGAGCTAATGAATAAGTAAAGAGTATTGATAGATGTAGGATATATCTTTACCATCTTCTTCTTCTTCTTCTTCTTTTCAATGTAGTCAATAAGCTCATTCTGTTTGGAAAGGACATCTTCAAGTGCCTGCATAAATGGAAATTTTGCTCAAACTTCATATCTAGTTTCAATTCTTTACTGGGGTTTCCTCAGGTTCATGTAATAAAGAGTTAGTTTGGACATCCTAAGAATGGAAGTAATGAAATCAAAAGCATACCTTCTTGGTAGCTGCAAGCTCATCTTCAAGTGTTTCTGCACGTCTCAGAGCTGCATGGAGCATTTCCTCTTTGTCAGGTGCCATTACAGACCTTGAGCTAAGAACATTCAACTTTTCTTCCATCTCAGACATACGCATCAGCATCATCTTGTAATCAGAAGTGGAGATAGTGGTGGATGTTGCTGCTTGTGTTTGCCTGTCATCATAGTAAGTTTGACCGCCATAGATGGATGCTTCAGTTACTTTTCTTGGCACATTACGTGCAACACGGACCATGGTCACAACTCCCATTACCAAGGCCATGACACCAGAGACCACTGGATTTCTTAATCCATCAGCTTTTGCTTGAACAGCAGCCAGAAGAGCCTTAGAACTATTCATCCTGAAAGACTCTGAAGGTTTGGAAATGGAAACCAAGTTTGTGTCAGATCAGATAACAGTAAACTTTTGAAGCTAACAAATGAACAAAGTATGCACCTTTAGACAAGGCTAATTTGGCACGGGCTGGCCAAGCAGAATCCATAGTCTTATCAACCACGGGAATCTCAAAGCTGGTCTTTTTGCTAAATGCAGGCTAAAATGCATCAAGAGAATTAGTGGCAGATCCTTAGTGTTTGATCTACGAACCATTACCAATACCAGATACTAGTTAAAGAGAACTTACTTCAGGAGCAGGAGAGGCTTTTGGTTCCTCTACAGCTGCTTCTGCCCTGGGAGATTCGCTTCTCTTCATGTTTGTCAGCCATCAGAAACAAATTGTTAAAGAGGCTTAATGCTTGGAAACTGAAATGTTGAGGTAAAGATTGTATACCTTTGTGTGTGCAGCAGCATCATTTTCAGAGATCTTCTCATCAATTCCAGACAAGTTCCTCCTACGGCACTTGGCTTCACCACTTTGAATCATCTGGATCATGAAATAGAAAAATTGTCATAACTTCTTCCTACAAAAGACATTCGGGAGGTAAGAAATGAAAATGACTAGTAGCACAACTTTACCTTCAATATTTCTGGGTTGTTCCATGGACCCTTGTCAGAGCGCATGCATCCACCCTTACCTTCGCAAGTACAAGTGCCTCCCAAGAAACTTGGAAGCTCACTGTAATGGTCCAGATATAACATTGTGACAATGAGTTCGATGAACATTCAAACAAGAGATATGATACTTTTACAAATTCATTTTATCCCGGAAGATGAGAATAAAACTATCAGAATATGATATAACTAGTAGGATTGGAACTAGCCAATAGCAAATTTACCTTGCCTCAATAATTTCAAGCAACTTGCTCTGATATTTGTTTCCAAGCACCTAGCACAACAAGCACAAATAAAATTCAGTGGAGTTCCTTTTTGTTTCTCCTTCCCTTCTAATGATAATGTTCATAACTTCACAGGATTATATATATGTTCATAGACATTTATGATTTATGCAGAATACTTGCATGGATTTTTGCAGCAGTTTTGGGGTCAAGGAATGACTTGACAGAGTTCCACAACAGCCTGAATCCAGAACCGGCATTGATGATGAACATGCGGTTAAGGGTCTACACAAATTTCAGGATTTTAATTAGCATCATTAATTAAAGCCTGATATTTTCAAAAACAAAGAAGAAAGAAATGTATTGAGAAAACTTGTCCAGGTTTAATAACTACCTCAGGGTAATTGTCGCCATCAATCTTCTGAATGCGCATGAGGAGGTCCCTGGCAGTCTTTGTGAGGTGTTTGAGACCCTGGCTCATGAACATTATAATGTTAAGGCAAATTTCTGGTTCAGACATTAAGAGATGAAGAATCAACTAGCTTGTTTTCACCAAAATTCTGGAAATGACAATCATTACATACCACTCCTGAGACATCCATAATGGTAGTGCTCTGGTCGATGTGCTTCTTTGCAGCAATTGAGCAGGCTGGGAACTTCAAAGCAAATGTTTTCTCAAACTCCTGCACATGGTATTGCACGTAACGATCCAATGTTGTCACCTGCACCAATTTGTTGGCATCAACTTCACCGAGTCTTTCAATATACACAGGCCTTCCTTCCTTATCGATACCGTGGTATCCTTGAGGATAATATTTCAGCACTTCATCTTTCTCTGCAAACTCAAAGTCCTAAATGCAGAAGCCAAGAGGGCATTTGAATAAATTGATGTAGAAATTTACTTGTCAATACTTAAAAAAGTTCAAGGAAATTTTATTAGCTCATTAGTTATTATACCCCAACTGTGTCAGCACCGAATTCCTTCCTCCACTGGAGCATGTCAGTCCACATTTGCTTCGATTTCTCGAGATCAAATTTCCTAGCCTTCAAGAATCTGTACCAATAAGAAGTAATTCATGTCAGGTAGGTATCTTGTTTTATCTGACTGCCATTAGTTTATATGAAATTAATAGATCATAATGCCAGAGTGGTACGAGCCAACTCAATCCTGATGAACTACTCTCAAGACTTGTTATGTCTTAATCTCTTCTCAAAATCCTATTTGATGAGAACAAGTGAAGAGGAAAAGTTTCACATTCCTACATCTTGTATTCTAGTCTTCCAAGTATGCATATCATTGAATGTCTTGGTGAATGGAACAAGATTGGGTTCTATTGTTTGAAGACTCTCTGAATAAGGTAAACTTCATAACCTGAGCATCATATGATGATCATCATTCTTTTCAGGCAAGAGTTCATCAAGAATAAGTGCCTGGCGAAATGCATCGACCGCCTGCAATTCTTCAGCGTTGATAGTATCTTCAATCACAGCAGACATAACTCTACTGCTTTTGCGGCTTTTCTTTGCGAAAGAATGCCTAAACTTGTTTGAGGCATTAACTGCTTTCTTCCTAAAAGATGCAAGTCTTGTCTTCCTGTCTTCATCCATGCTTTCATATTCATGACCTGCTTAATCAAAGAACAAATGTCAAATTCAAGTATTACATGATTATATTTATGACAGGGAACCTGTTGCATCATTCCACTCCTAGAATTGCCCTGACTTTCTGCAAATGAAAGCCAAGCCAGGATATAAAAGTTGCTGATGGGAAAATTGTTTCCATCTCATTTTTCACTTGTACAAAAGTTTCCACAAACTCAAAGATTTTCTCTTCTGATGACAGAAGACCAAAAATGCCTGGCATGTTGCTTGACTGCTTCAAAACCAGCATTTCAAGAATTCTCGGTCTTTATTATTTTTAGCAGCAGTCTTAATGAACATAATTGCAAGGAATTCAGATTTCCTATATTTGTTTCCCAACTATGCAAAATGCTCTGATCCAAAAAATCCAACATACTATACAACTGTTAGATTCTTACCAATTTGCGGATTATGTAAGGGAACAGCTTCTGCCATTGTTAAGTCTGGAAAGTTTGAACAATTCAAGTTAAAAACGAATCAAAACATCAAATACAAAGAACAGGAACCCCATCTACTTGCATACTTGTCGCAATTTATCAAATGTTACACGAACCAACATGCAACCAACAAAAGTCAAAATCCGATACATTTACAAATAGGTAGGTATATCACCTTGAAATTGCACGTTGACGATCGAAAACATCTAGCAGAAATATTAAATGGGCATAAACACATTCAAACGAGAGAACAGAAATCGAAAACATAAAAACAGTAGATATTTACACAATAATCTGCTAAAAACAATGGAACAGAACCAGTAAAGGAGGAAAAAACAACAACCAAGATAAAAACATTTTTTCAAGCATGAATGATCGAAAACATCTAGCAGAACTATGAAAAGGGTATTAAACACATTCAAACGAGAGAAACAGCAATCGAAAACATAAAACATTAGACATTTACACACAAAAAATCTGCAACAGGAAAAAAAAATCAAGTTAAAAACTCCATTTTTTTAAAGCATGAATGATCGAAAACATGTAGCAGAATCATGAAAAGGGTATTAAACACATTCAAACGAGAAGAACAGCAATCAAACAAAAAAACGTAAGATAGTAACATAAACTTCTGCCAAAAACAATGGAACAGAAACTAGTACAGAAAGAAATAACAACCAAGAACAAAACTCCTTTTTTTTCAAGCATGCAGGATCAAGTTACCTAAAAGGGTAGGTTATGGTGGATCGTAACAGGAAAAAGTTGCAAGCAAAATCATATGTTCAAAGAAGATCAAAGGGGGAAAAAAATAGAATTAAAAGGGAGAGACCACCTTATGGCCAGGACGTACAAGAAAGAAGCAAAGAAGAAAGCTTTATTTAATGGCTCCTATACCTTGAGCTAATCACGAGAAACCATTGGAAAAGAGAAGATTGTTAAGTTGACTGAAATAGATTGTTCCATGAATACATGTTCAAAGGGTCTAATAGTAGTAGGAAACATGAGACAAGAAAAGCTTGAAATTAACTATAGTAACGTCTCTTTTCCTTTTTCCCGGCAAACTTTGCAACTACATTCAGTTCAACATTCTATATTCTCTCAACGACGCCGCATCTATCTTCTTCTTCTTCTTTTTTTTCCTTTTCATCTTTCCCTTCATGTCTATAATAATAACTAATAACTAATAACTAATTTCAACCCAAACTACATTAAAACAATGTAAATATGATGTTCTCTCCTATCATTAGTTATTGTTGGTTAAACATGTCATAATAGTAAAATTACCTTAAAATTAACAAAATCAAAATATATTAAATTGTATCAGACTGTACCATTAAATTTTAGCCTGTACCAAATAATATGGAAGTAAAATTTGAAATATTAAAAAATACTAATTCAAAATCATAAATTAGAAAAAAAGATTAAAATATATGTCTAAATAATTTCAATATAAAAATATTTTTATATTAATTTTAATGAATTTAATTTTTAAATAAAAATTGAAATAAATTTTCAATTCTGAACTATAATAGGAAACTAATTTTAATAATGTAAAATTAAAGAGATTATTTTTTAATTTTACATATTATTTATGGACTGATGTAGATTTATTTATATTATATTCAAGTAAAAAATTTCAAATTTGACTAAATAAATAACTATTTGAATATGTCAATTTATTTTAGACTTAGATTAATTTATTTAAATTTAATCGAATGCGAATTTAATAATCTTCTTAAAAGAGGTATTTATTATTAAAAATCATGATAAAGTGAAATACATTCTTAATCATACTCTCTTTTTTGTTTTGTATCAGAAAATTCATTATACTTAAAATATATATTAGCTAAACTATCAAATATATATAATAATCCTAATCCTACATGAGAATTAAGGTGAAAAATTGGACATTAGAGTTCAATTTACATAATTAATTCAAGAGTATACATTGCTTCACTATACAAATATAATTATGTCATCATCGTCGTCATCATCATCACCCAGTCTAAAATCCCGCAATGAAGCAGGGTCTGGAGAGGTCCGATAGTACGCAGCCTTACCCCTACATAGTAGAGAGGCTGTTTC
>JAOSBK010000205.1:43217375-43240756 GCA_027568895.1 Erythroxylum shatona | reverse complement strand
GAGCTATCTTCGAAAAATCTTTGATGAACCGCCTGTAAAAACCTGCATGACCAAGAAAGGAGCGTACTTCCCGCACATTTGCGGGGTAAGGCAGCGAGCTAATCACATCAATTTTTGACTTATCCACTTCAATGCCCCTAGCCGAAACTATATGTCCCAATATGATGCCTTGATTAACCATGAAATGACACTTTTCATAATTAAGCGCGAGATTTTTTTCAATGTATCTTTTTAACACATTCCTCAAATTTTTTAAACAAGATGTAAAGGAATCTCCGTACACAGTAAAATCATCCATGAAAACTTCAATAATTTTCTCTATATAATCAGAAAAGATACTTATCATACATCTCTGAAATGTCGCCGGAGCGTTGCAAAGACCAAATGGCATGCATTTGTAAGCGAAAATGTCAAACGGACAAGTAAACGTCGTCTTCTCCTGATCTTCAGGCACTACATGAATCTGGTGAAAGCCTGAATAACAGTCTAAACAACAATAATGAGAACGACCTGCAAACAAACGGAGGACATGATCCTCCACAGAGAAGCAAAAGTGGTGGTCGTGGCCGACGCTGATTTATCCTCCTCTCTGTTGTTTCTCGAGTTCTTCGTCAAACTAATCCTTCATTTACATTTACGTACGCATACCACTGTGGAATAAACTCCTGTGTACTTCATTGTGCTTTATAGATGATTCAGCTTGTGATAAAAGAACTTTTGTTTAGAACCTGGTTATTAAGTCGGTTCGAAATGTACCTAAGCATGGTTGGGTTTGGTTGGCACTCTGCATAAACATTAAACAACCTAAATTTTTCGCCGGTGGAACTAGCTTGATCCGACAATCTAATTCCCCTATTAATGGATAAATGCCAATTGGAAGAATTCACGTATTGATATAATAATTAATCCAAATAAACAAAAGGAAAGGGACCCTTTAAATTAATCTTTTATCTCAAACTCAAATAACATTTGCCTAAAAATAAATGGAAAAAAGAATAAATTCAACATTACAGTTTTTATAAAATTTAAATAAATCCTTAATAATTTTATGTTTATAAATTATATCTTAAAGCTAATATTTATCAATAAAACAACTCTTATTAAGTAAAAAATTTACCTTGTTTATGTGATAAAGATAAATATTATAAATCACTCAGGCTGTCCCTTAGTCGGAGAGTCACGAGAACATCGGTGAATCAATCAAGTGAGCTATAAGAGATTGTAGATAAATAAAGATTGACTGTAGTGTAAATTTCAAATATGCTAGTGGAGACATGAGCCATTTCTCATCAGCAGACATCAACTCTTAAGATCTGCCTCGTAGGAATTTAGACTCTCCGATCTTTCATAAAAGATAAAGTCTTGTTTAAATATGTAAAATTTAAAATATTTTACTAAAAAATAAATGAATAATGAACACATCCAAAATAAATTAGGAGTCCATTAAAATTGCATCTGTGTGGGCCAGGCATAGAATTAAAGTTGTCATAAAATATTAAATTAGAACTATCAAATTACTTCAATTGGATCTAATAACGCATTTTAATTGAATTCTACTCAATTTAATTTAATAACCGATGTCCTAGGAACAGTCAAATTTACATCAGATACGCTATTTAATGTCAAAGGATTTGAACAAAATCCTTCTGTATATAAACACATATGGACAGCTGCTGTAGAATCCAACAGTCAAGAAACATGGCCCGCCTCTCCCTCGTCCTCGTCGTCATCGCTTGGTTCTTTGCTTTTGCTGTAGTTTGCTCCTCCCCAGTTTTCGCCTCAAGGCCTGGTATTATTCATGAAACTCCCATTTCTAAGTGAGAATAGAATATATTAGTTTCTCTGAGTTTCAATACAAGTGAGATTCGTTCATTATGGTACATTAACCATATATTAGTTTCTCAGAGTTTCAATACAAGTGAGATTCGTTCATTATGGTACATTAACCATATATAGCCGATTTATTCAATTGCTTTTCGACAACCACTGTTTTGTTTTCCTAATAAAGGATAAGCAATTATGTTTTGGACTTGAGACCATTTTACAACCATTGTGAACTTACAGGCGCAGCTATTTCCATAGACAGCGGAGCACTTCCACCTCCAGCCCCTTGTCCACCTCCTCCATCTGCGGACGACGAGTTTCGAATAGACTACTCACCCCCTCACACTCATCCTTCGTGTCCTCATTACTAACAAAGACAAGATGGTTCCTTCCCAAATAAAGTTCTCTCCGTACTTTTCCTTAAATCTCTTCACTGTAACGGAGAAGGCGGAGAGGAATATCAAACTATACTAAACTATACTTTTATGTATGTATGTACACACAGACACACATATTTATATGCTTTTAAAATTCATCTTACTCTTCGTCTCCTTCATCTTTTTAATTACTTTTAGAAAAGAAAACAGGGTAGGGAGCGGTGCTGTTTGTCGCCTGGAATTAAATTAATACCAACTCTAGCAATGAAAATACATTTAGTGAAAAGTTGAGATCATTTCCACAAAGAATTTTAACAATAAAGATTGTACCAGTTCAAAACTAAAACAAAGTAAAAAAGGGGGGAGGGGTTGATTTTAATTCACGGCAATTTTAGAAAAAGATGAAAAAATCGAAAATTAACAAAACTAATCAAATATGAAAATTTCAGTAAACAAACCTTGATTTCGGGTCACCGAAATTATCACCCTAATATTGGTCCTTGATCTAAAATTTAGTTCATCAACAAACATTCATTAGGTAATGTTTTCTCTTAAGTTTAAATGAATAGAAACATGTATTCTAAACATTCTTATTAGTTAACAACTTAGATACGATCTTAAATTTAATTGATTAATAGTTTTAAGAATTAAGAAACCAATAAACAAGACAACACATGTACGACATGCATTTAATCAAGATGAGTTTTTTCTTAGAATTTCCAACTCTAACGTAAAGATGGTAATTCTAATTGCCACTTATGATTAGCAAAATTGAACATCATATTTTACTAATCTGGCTATTAAACGAATCAATTCCTAGTTGCGTACCTTAGAAATCAATCAATTCAATCATAAAAAAGCAATATGAAAGATACTCAATATTCATCAACAAAACAAACTTTATTTGAAAATCTCACACATAATAGACGATAACGCGGTTTCCCTCAACCAAGAAAATAATTTAGTTACTCATAACAAAAGTGAAAATCAACAAAGAAATAACAAGATATAAAGTCTCCATCTCTGATCTTTTTCAAGAAAGTCTGAAAATTCCTAGAGAAAATACTGCAGAAAATGAAAAACCTAACTATGGCTGATAAAAAACCAGAAGAAGACTGCAGAAAACACAAAACTATTCCTGATGCTATGACTGCGTGAATAGTGATAAAAATCCTCCTTTATGCCCTTTGATCTTTTTATTTTTCCATGATATTTTATAGAAACTCATTCCTCCCTATTTAGGTTCCAAATCTCCATTAGTAAGGTAGCAATCTGATTCTCAAGATCATGAAAATCTTATGTGAATCAGATCTGTATTTAAAAACAGATTCTGCAGATAGTCTTTATCCTTACACGTGCTCACACTTAGTCAATGATTTTTCTGCCAGTCTAAAATTTCGAATTATTTTTGCTTCTCTTGCATCTTTTTTATTCAATTTCATCTCTCAAATGTTAAAAATCATCTGAAAATAATTAAGAAACAATTCCATCAATTTTGAATAATAATTTCAACATATTAAAGAAATTTATATAAAAAATAAGCACAAATGACAACTTAACAAATTTTCTCATACCAAACCTTTGCTCGCCCTCGAGCAAACATACTAAACTACTACACTCTATCAATTCGTCCTTCATAAGATTAAATGCACACAATCCATTAACTTGATCCAACAAGACTTAGATTGCAACATACATTATAATTACTTTTCATTGATACAAATAAACAAAGTCAAAATAAGACATCTTTGTTCAAAAGACAAGTATGAAATCAAAATAAATTATTTTCACAGATTTCTTTCTTACACTCAAGTGTTTAAGGTTAAAGTGTTTCTATCAAATCTCCCTCTAGCAGATTGCACTATCATAGACTTGTAAATTTACCGGTTATCATTCATTTGAATTACATGAGTTCAAAGATTATAAGGACTTATTATAGTATATAATGAGGCTATGTTCAAAGGCAAGGTAAAAAAAATCACAAAGGGTTAATCATAAATATTCACAAAGTATCAAGTAAAAGGGACATTGAAATTCAAATTATGAGATAACACATAAATACAAGGAACTACAACTACTTATTACTAACTAATGTTACTATGCTTTATTCTTTTTCTTTTTCGTTTTTCTTTTTTTTCTTTTTTCTTTATCTTTCTTCTGTCTTTCTTTTTCCTTTCTTTTACTTTGCTAAGAAGAAGAGAGAACAATAAAGACAAGAGAAATTAATAACAGCATAATTAAATAAACACATGAGTAGAGGTACCTATAAAAATATTGCAAAACACAATATAGAACAAAAGTCCCAAAATCAAATGCTTACTCAGTACTTCATTCAACTTGTGATAAGGTAAAGCTAATAGGGTTTTTATGGTTTTAAAGTAAGGTGATTAATTAAAAAGCAACAAAGTTAAAGGCTCAAAAGTGTTTGCAAAGGGAAAATAACTAGGTGGGTCATTTTTAAGCTAAAAGATGTAAAAACAAAGAAGACCTTAATCATTTCCATAAACCATGTAATCAAACAAATTCAATCTAGTTTAGCACAAGTTCTGAAGGCAAGCATGATTAGAGGAGCATCATACAATACAAAGAAATAGATTGACATAAAGATGATGTCATTAAAGCTTAAATCCACTAACAGTTTAACTCAAGAATTCACCTTAATTCCACAAATTACCTAATCACAAAAATGTCAAAATTTTAACTAAGTTTACAAGATCAATTATTGCAATCAATCCACATGATTCACTTTAGACTCACATAGCGTAATTTAATTTTATGCGTACACTCAATCTCATCCAAACTAATATTATAAAGCTTGATAGCTCAATATACATAACAAACATGTAAAAACCGAAAAGAGTCACACACACATACTCCAATTCCTTCCCCCACACCTAGATCAACATTGTCCTCAATATTAGGACATAAAATTAAAAAAGCAAAATATAAAAGAAAAGAGGAAAGAATGTTTCTTTATTTGTGGCTATCGAAATCATAGTGTTGGTGGGTGCGGAGGTTGAAATCCTTGAAACTCTCAATAAGCCATCAAGTTATGCTCCATGTAGTGCATTTTATGTTGGAGGCGACTAAGGCGGTCATCCAAATTGGCTTAGGAATGTTGGTGGCTATGCAGTTCAGATGTGGAAACCCGACTTCGTGCAGCTGGTCTTGTAGTGGAAAGAGTACTTGGGCTTGGATTTGTGAAAGTTATTCAGCCATGATTGAAATCCACAATTCTCATCCTGTGCAAGCAATCTAAATCCAAAGGTTATATGTCACACACCACATTCATGTCAGTATTATCAAGATTTAACAATTCCAAATTAATGGCCAATTGCATGATATAAGAACTGAGAATCAAAGATTTAGATTTCTTGTTTAACACATACTGAAATTGTGTTAAAAACCAAAAACTTAAATTCATAGGTATATGCCTATCCATATACCACAGAAAATAAAATTCTACTTTAGACAATGTCCCTACAACATCCCGACGCCCTAAAAAATTGTATGCTAAGAGTTGATGTATAATTTTAAAAACAAGATTTCTAAAAAAACAAACTCTTAGAAGCACTAGCATTATAAGGATTAGGTTCAACAAACTATTGAATCCACAATTATGATGTATTAAATTCCTCATGATAATCACATCTAGAATCAATAAACAACTCATTTTTAATTTCATCGGCTAAAACAAATCCCATAGCCACATTAAAATTAGCAATCGATAAAGCAAACTCTTTTCCCATCAACCGAAATTCCATAATTCTTTCCATAAACACATCAAATTTTTCATGAGAGTTAAATTGCAATGTACTATAGAATTTCCTTGTCAATTTAACAAAAGTAGGATAAGTTATTCTAGCAAACACACTCCAACAAATAGGACCCACTATTTGTGCAAAAGAGTCATGAACTTGTAATGCTTCAAGAGTATTGGAAAGAATACACTTACAAAGATAGATTTTCCTTTGACTGAATTGTTGAAAACGCTTTGTTTCTTCTGGGAGCCGAAAAGAGGTGAAGCCACCATTTCATGTACTCCATTAGCTGCGGTTTTTGACTCCCTTACCTTTCCTTGTTCTGTGTCGGGCCCTGGGGTTGCAGCTGAAATTAGTGGTGTGGTTTATGTTAGTGGATTAGTGGAATATGTTCCTATTGTGATGAGAAGTTTGCTCCATGTCACCAATGTGAACGTCCACAATTGTTTATGATAGACGATTCCACTCACCAAGACTCAGATGGAGATGATATTACTAAATCTGAATCAAAGGAGGCCATACCTGAATGTAATGGTTGGAACTAATCATCCCCAAACGATACATCTATTGGGCAAGTTGAAAAAGAAGGATGTAACTGTACTCATACATGGCGGTAGTGCTCATAACTTCATTAATCAAGCTATGGTGACTCAGTGTGTCAATAATTCAAAACAAGAAGTTTCAAGTTATGATGGCCAACCAAGAAAAAATAGATTGTATTGTATAATGCCAGGCGCTTATCGTCATCATTCAACGTAAGCCTATAAACGTAGGTTATTATGTTCTTCCTGTTGTAGCATGCCAGTTAGTTTTGAGAGTTCAATGGATAGAGACTCTAGGACCATTTGAGATGGACTATAAACAATTCACTATGACATTCAAACTCGGGGGAGTTTCTCACACATTCCAAGGATTGTAACGGACTGGCATTGAAGCTTTTACTGATAAGGAATTTGATTGCTTACAAGATACTGGTTTCCTCTCTTAGATTTTACCTTCCACTGATAACCCCTAACCAAAATTGAATTCTCCTGATATAGCTAAACTTCTAGTTGAGTTTTAACAAATGTTTGAATCGTCTTCTCATTTACTACCAAAATAGTTGCATGATCATCGCATTCCCTTACAACCAAACACAGAGCCAGTGAGTGTCAGACCACATCGATACCCTTACTACCAAAAAGTTGAAATAGAAAAGACTGTAAGAGAACTTCTACAATCTTGGTTGATAAGACCTAGTAATAGCCCATTCTCATCGCCTGTTCTACTAGTAAAAAAGGCCAATAGAGGTTGGCGATTTTGTGTAGATTATCAGGCCTTGAATACTATTACAGTCAAAGACAAATGCCCGATTCCATTGATTGATGAACTTCATGGAGCTAAATTCTTCTCCAAACTGGAGTTAAAGGTTGGGTTTTATCAAATTCGTGTGCAAGAAGAAGATATTCTAAAGACGACTTTTCGAACACTTGAAGGGCATTATGAGTTTGTTGTAATGTTATTTGGCCTCACCAATGCCCTGAACACATTTCAAAGTCTCGTAAATGACCTCTTTTGCCCCTATCTTTGAAAGTTTATCTTGGTATTCTTGGACAATATTCTTGTGCATTCTAAGACATGGAAAGAGCAGCTCTCACATCTTCGAGTTGTTTTTGCCATATTGCCAACTGATCAATTATTTGTCAAGAAATCAAAGTGCAGGTTTGGCATTTTACAGAGGTCACATTATTTCAGAGCAGGGAGTGGCTGTAGATCTGAGAAAAATACAAGTAGTATTAGAATGGCCAACACCGACAACTACAAAGAGTGTTCGTGGGTTTCTTGGATTAGTAGGGTATTAATATAAATTTATTTGTCATTTTGGAAGTATAGCTACCTTATTGACACGACTTCTACACAATGAGGGATTTAAATGGAATGAATCAGCTAGACTAGCCTTTAAACAGTTAAAAGAAGAACTCTCATCTCCGCCAGTCCTATACCTCCCGAATTTCTCTCAGCAATTTGTGATCGAATGTGATGCAAGCAGGATCAGAATTGGAGCAGTCCTTTCTCAAAAGGATAGACCGGTAGCTTATTTCAGTGAAGCTTTAAAAGGATCAACTTTATTGATGTCTACTTACGAGGAGGAGATATTGTTCATTGTTAAAGCTATCCAAAAGTAATAATCTTATTTCCTCAATAAATCATTTATTATCCTTACTGACCAGAGGAGTCTTAAGTATTTGCTCGAGTAACAGATTACTACTCCAACACAAGCTTGATAGCTTTCTAAGATCCTTGGATATGATTATAAAATAAAGTATAAGAGAGGTTCTGAAAACTCATGTGGTTGAATTTCAATTTCTATCTATTTCAACGCCTCATATGGATTAGTGGCCAGTGTTACAGGAAGAGGTGAAGCAAGATTCTTTTTATCAGAATGTCTCTCAAAAACAATTTCCCAATCCATTAGTACAGTGAGATGGAGTATGGTTCAAAGATGACAAGGTGTACTTAAGTCTTAGTTCAACCTTAATTCAACAAATAATTAAAGACTATCACTCATCGTCCATCGAAGTCCATTTTGGGCTTCATAAGACACTATCTTGTATTAAGGGTAGCTTCTTTTGGCCTAACATGCGTCAAGCAGTAAAGAAGTTTTTACAACAATGTGATATCTGTCAACGGTACAAAGTTGATTGTATGAAACTATCTGGGTTACTTCAACCATTGCCAATCTATGCTCGTATGTGGACAGATGTGTCAATAGACTTTATTGAAGGCTTACCACCATAAAACAGACATATTGTTATCATAGTAATTGTCGATCACTTAACAAAGTATGCTCATTTTGTACCTTTAATGTATCCATTTACTACAATCACTGTTGCTAAGGCATTCATAACTAATGTGGTTCATCTCCATGGAATCCCAACATCTATTATCAGTGACCGCAATAAGGTATTTATCAATTCCTTTTGGCAAGCATTATTTCAATTACAAGGAACTAAACTTTGTATGAGTTCTAGCTACCACCCTCAGATTGACAGACAAACCGAGGTGGTGAACCACACCATGGAGCAATACTTAAGATGCTTTGCAGGTGACCAGCCACAAAAGTGGTTCGAATAGAGTCCTTGGGCGAAGTTTAGCTAAAATACATCTTTCCATTCCTCCACAAAAATGGCTCCTTTTAAGGCTGTATATAGTATTCCACCACCTAGTTTGCTGACTTATGTTCCAAGCACTTGTCGTGTCCAAACAATTGATGAGTACTTACGGGATTGTGATTTCATTTTACGTGAGTTATGTTATAATCTATCATTAACTCGTAATAGAATGAAGTGTCAAGCTGATCAAAAACAACGAGATGTGTCTTTTGCAGTAGGAGACTATGTTTATCCTAAGCTCCAATCGTATCGGTAGAATTTTGTGGCATTTCGTGCATCGATGAATCTTGCTACACGTTATTTTGGTCCTTATCAGATTATTCAACGGGTAGAAACAATGGCATACAAATTAGCTTTACCTCTTGGTTCTCAAATTCATGACATATTTCATGTTAGCCTCTTACGGAAGCATTTAGGATCACACGACCCTCCAGTTACTACTGCCCTTCCCCCAGTTACAAATGATTATATAATCCTTCCACAAATTGAAGTCGTGCTGACTGTCGAGTCATACACAAAGGTAAATATTGCCCGAAGTCTGAAGTCTTAATTAAATGGAAGGAGGCTTCAATTGAAGATGCTAGTTGGGAAAATGAGTGGCGATTACGCAAGTCATACCCAGATTTCATCCTTGTGGATAAGGATTCTTAAGGGGGAGGATTGTTACGTGTCCCACGTTGGCACAACTTCCTAATAGTTAGTTAATTGTCTTTTCATTCAATAAGGCCACTAAATTCCTTCTTATCACAAATTATAATAATTAAGCATTTAACAATAATAAATTATATTAAATCTCTGGGTTGCATTTGGGAAAAAGACACAAGTGAGTGCTTAAAAGGTCTTTTTTTTAAATATTTTTTGTGTTTGAATTTATTGAAAAGAAAAAAGTTTTTTAAATTTAAATTTTATAAGCTAATTAATTAGTGCAATTGAAATTCATTGAAAACTATAGTCGAATGTTTTTAAGAATAATTGTGACAGTCCCTAAATTCTTAAACCACAATTAATCAAATAGTTCCCAAAACATACCGTTAATCATCTAATTCCTCATTACTTCCAAAAGAAAGGATTGTTTGTCAAACAAAAAAATATTCTATACAACACAACTACCTAAAATGTCACGTTCAAAAATATATATAATCGAACAACTTTACTCAATTAATTTGTTTGCTCTACCTAAACTCCACTTGGTTCGTTCTATACACTGCAGTTATCGACAATCACATAGTCTCCTAAAAATATAAAATGGCAAAGGGTGAGTTGTCTACTCAATAAGAGTAACCGACTATATCTTTAAAATCAAGTAACACAATAAATAATTGTAAGACTAACCAATTAAATCATACCTTTAATACATATATCTATAAGAGTACTCGGTCTAATCAAAACAGTTAACAAATATCTAAAAGTTTTTACAACATAATGATTAATATAAATATTAATTATAATTGTCATTTATGCTTTATTCTCATATATAACTGAATTTTCCAAATCCAGCTTAACCTAATAGGCTTACATTTATTGATTTGTCGGCTCATTTCATCGTATCATAACTTATACTAAATGTTCTTTTAATTAGGATGTTAATAAAAATTACAAATTTTATTTTGATAAGATTTAATCGAAATAAAATTATTAAAATTAAAAATAAAAAATTTCTTATTCCTACTAACAATAATTCTTGATTAAGGATTAATCTCAATATTTCATAAAACACCAAATAATTAAAACTTAGCCATCAATCTTTAGAGTAAATATTTGGAATCTATTGAGACTAATAGATAATCCAATACCTAACTAAAATTTTAATTAATTTAGTTCACAAAGTTTAAAGACTATTTTCATTTGATGAGATATCAAATTTTCCTTTTTATTTTTCTTTCTTGTCTACCTAAAATTTACATATGTACATACGAATCCTTTCAATCTTAAAGTGGACGCTGACCAGATGACACATGAGCTATTAGTTCATCTTATACTCTTATATTAGATTATAAAGTGTTAAGAGTTAATAAATTCGTCGTTTCGTGTACTTCCTACTGCACAATAATGGCGGCTACTGCACAGTTCTCTCACCAACCCCACCTCTCCAAAACCCTAACTAACCCTCTGAGCCAAAGCCCATTTCCTAAAAGCTTCGTTTTTGCACCGAGAGTAACCAAAACAACTGCAAAGTCCCTCTGTTTGAAGGCAGTGTTGTCCCAAGACTCCGCAAAGTCCAAGACTGTAGCACAAGAAACAACTCCATTCAAGCATTGCTTTAGCAAGTCTTCGGATGGTTTCCTGTATTGTGAGAACCTCAGGGTTGAGGATATCATGGAAAATGTGGAGAAAAGGCCCTTCTATTTGTATAGTAAGCCACAGATTACTCGGAACTTTGAGGCTTATCGGGATGCTTTGGAGGGTCTAAGGTCGATTATTGGGTATGCGATCAAGGCCAATAATAATTTGAAGATTTTGGAGCATTTGAGGAAGTTGGGTTGTGGAGCTGTGTTGGTTAGTGGGAATGAGCTCAAGCTTGCACTTCATGCTGGATTTGATCCCACCAGGTATTATTATGCATTCTTTATCTGCAGCTGGAAGATTTCTTTGGGAGCTCGAGTGCTATGTCATTTATTTGATCACACCTAGCTTTTACTGATAACTGACTGTGTATTAAAAAATACAAAACTTGATTTGCAGTATATGGTTTTACAGTAGCTAGCTCTATTTAGGGGTTGATTGATACCGAACGTCTGAGAAGGAGCTTCGTATTCTAATTTGGAACTTTGGACATGAACAGGTGTATTTTCAATGGAAATGGAAAGATCTTGGAGGACTTAGTTTTAGCTGCCCAAGAAGGCGTCTTTGTTAATGTGGATAGTGAATTTGATTTAGAAAATATTCTAGCGGCCGCCAGAATTGCTGGCAAGAAGGTTAATGTTTTACTTCGGATCAATCCTGATGTTGACCCTCAGGTATTTGCCTTCTACATTTAGAATGCGACGTGAAGTCGGATCCTAATTTTTGAACAAATATAATAAATATCTTTTGGTTGACACTGTTAATCCAATGCCAGGGGAAAATAATTTGATTGAGGTAGTCCACTGCCTAGAGAATATTTGCCAATTCAGATTAGCTGCTGGTTGGTATGAACGATTTGAATATTGGGATTTAGGATAAGAAACGGGGGTCTCTTAATAATTTTATATGCTATTTTTGTACAGTCCTTGCAAAAATTGGTTGGACTTAATTAGGTTGTGCCATTTATTTTTTCTCCATATCGATATCCTTTTAATGAGCCAAAACCAAGACAATGAGAAACAATGTGTAAGACAATGAGAATGATGTAGACTATGTTTTACTTCGATTACTTAAATGCTAACTATGGAAAATGGTGGCCTCATGTTATTTAGTATTAAATTTCTTTTTGTTTTTGGTATGCTATAGGTCCATCCTTATGTTGCTACAGGAAACAAAAGTTCAAAATTTGGTATTAGAAATGAGAAGTTACAATGGTTTTTGGATGCTGTAAAAGCACACCCGAACGAGTTGAAGCTTGTCGGGGCTCATTGTCATCTTGGGTCAACAATTACCAAGGTATGCCAACTGCACTCATATTTAGAGTCTTTACTTTCTCCAATATATAATTGCACTTTATATGTAAGTATGATCATATAGACTGTGGGGCAAGTACTGATGTATTAATCAATTGATGTTAACTGGAAAAGTCTAGATTTCAGTGCCTTGTGGACATACTTCTGATGTTCGAAGCAAATCTCTCTCTCTCTTATGTTTGTAGGTGGACATCTTCCAGGATGCTGCAGTTCTAATGGTCAACTACATCGACCAAATCCGAGACCAAGGATTTGAGGTTGATTACCTAAATATTGGAGGGGGTTTGGGTATTGATTATTATCATGCTGGTGCTGTACTTCCTTCACCAAGGGACCTCATTGACACGGTGAGAATCTTAATTGTGCATGCTATATCCCACACTAATGTTCTAGCAACATTTTCAGGATGCATTAGTTGCATAACTGATTCAAGTATTGTAGAAATGAATAATGTTAATATGCTTGGCTATATTATGTGTCTCACTCATATCTATTACTAAACTCTTCGAATACTTGTGTGCTGGGGGGACTAGTACTTCCTAAATAGGATCTATTGAGTCTTTGTATGTTAATCATCTTGGTGTAGGGCAAGGATGGCATCTTTGCTGTAGATAGTATCAATCTGTTGTCTTAATTACTTTACATGTATAGTGCACTGTGGTTCTGCATATATGGTAACTTATATTGGCATTGTCCATCATTGTTTTAGGTCCGAGAACTGGTTCTCTCACGTAACCTCAATCTGATCATAGAACCAGGAAGATCACTTATTGCAAATACCTGCTGCCTGGTGAATAGAGTCACTGGGGTCAAAACTAATGGAACAAAAAATTTTGTCGTGATTGATGGCAGCATGGCTGAACTTATCCGGCCAAGTCTTTATGGTGCTTATCAGGTAAATTTGAATGCAGAATCACTAACCTTAGTACTGAGTGCATTTAACTGCAGGATAACGTACTTAGAATTTATTGCATTTGTATCTTCCTTTCTATATTCTAAAAGTTTTTGTTCTCTCAGTGTCTACGATTCATATTGCATAACTGGCATCTTGTCGAGGACTTTCAGTATAGTACTTGGAAAGCATAATTCTATAGCTGCAGATAAAACTAAACTATTTTTAACATCACATTTTATTATGGCTTTATCCTCTTCAATTTGTCCTGAATCAGACTTTTTCTAGATTGTACTTATAATGCAAATGTTCTTGGACAATTTCCTTTCAACTTGGACTCAGTTATTATTAGTTTTGACTAAATCATATCAGTGCCTGTTCATGTTGGATTTACGAACCACTAGATGCTCTAATTTGGTATCATAGATTACTTTATCACTTGATGTTTATTTCGCCTTCTTTAGCTCCCTCTTTCTTTTGATTCACAACAAAGTTGGTTATGCTTTCTTGCAGCACATAGAACTTGTCTCTCCTACTCCTCCTGAGGCTGAAGTGTCAACTTTTGATGTGGTGGGTCCTGTCTGTGAGTCTGCTGATTTCCTGGGAAAGGATAGAGAGCTTCCAACCCCTGATAAGGTAATGTTGTTTCTTTCTCATGGAAGTTTATTGAAAATTCCTCCTTTCATTTCCTGAAAATGTTTTTGTTTTCTAGGGAACTGGTTTGGTAGTTCATGATGCAGGTGCTTACTGCATGAGTATGGCATCAACTTACAATCTCAAGATGCGCCCTCCTGAATACTGGGTACTTCATAGCTTTGAGCGATCATTTTAACACCATTGATCTGATCAAATTACTTCCAAATAATGTGACATTTCCTGAATACTGGGTACTTCATAGCTTTGAGTGATCATTTTAGCACCATTGGTATGATCAAATTACTCCCAAAAATGTGACATTTGGTTCCACCACTTTCCTAAAATGCTTCTATCTAATATGCGGTGAAAGAGTCTGCATCTTAAACTTGGAACATCTCATTGATTAGCTTAACACAGCGCTTATTTGTTGTATGTTTTCTTGTCCAATGAGTTAGTTCTCAATATTTGGATTATTTTGTTTAGGTTGAAGAAGATGGATCAGTGGCCAAAATCCGGCATGGGGAGACATTTGAAGATCATTTGCGGCTTTTCCAGGGTCTGTAATTACGGGCCATATGTTCTCTCTTTAACAAAATGGCTTAGGAGTTGCTTACATTGCAGTTTGAAGTTGCTACTGTTCTCAATTATATTGAAGTTTGCCTATCTCCCCCTCCTCAACATTGGCAGATGAATTATTATATTTTGCATCATTTGAAAAGATTTGCTAGAAATGATGGATAAAATGCTAGAAAAGTATTTCTTTAGAAGATAGATGAGTTGAGGAAGAGTCGGGTGTATCTGACCATTAGTCAAACGAGATAATGCATTTTGATCTTCGGTGAGTTGAGTTGCTAAGTTGGAGCTGTCATACTCAGTTTCTGCTCCTTGGGTATTATTTTCAAGGGAAGATAAATGCATGTGATTGTATCTTTCAATTTCATTTCAGAGATATTCTAATATTTGTCTCCAAAATAATACTGTGGATAGAGCCATGTACAGCATCTGATGAAACTGGATTATTAGGTAGTTCCAATTCAATGGTTTAAGTACATGCCAATACAGGTTTGATACGTTAAAAACCTCAGAAGATTTGGAACATTGCAGAAGTGAGCTGTGCAACACTTGAAACTGTTGAAAGGTTTAAACTTCTGATTTTTTGTCCGTGTATCAGTCAGAACTCTGTGGTCTAACATTTTTTTCCCAATCTTATGACCAGACAGAACTTCGGGGTTGGCATAGATTCATGTTTGTTATACAGATAATACCAGCTCAATTTTATATCCAACCGAACATATACCATCCTTTGATATCTCTTCAGATTTGATTTATGGCTTTAAGCCATAGATAAAAGGATAAAAGATGCTGTGTTCTAACATGGTCACCCATGAATGTCCAGAAAGTCCTCAGGAGTCATTGTTTGTTAGCTTTGGGTCTGAATTTGAGATTCGAGAAAATACCTCAGAGAAGCAATTTCAGAATCAAAGCATATGTTTCCGTATAAGAGAATTTAGAATACAATTCTGGCAATCCTACCTTGTCCATACCTCATCAAGAGCATAAATGATTAAATATCATCTTCCAAATTCCCTTAGCTGCAAAATTCATATCCAATATTGACAATGGTGTATTATTCATATCTCTAAATAGCCCTCTTGTCCCTGCTCTAGATTCCAACTTTTTCTGATAGATAACAGAAGTTCAATACTTGTACAAATAAGATTATAACAGTTGTACTCTAGAAAGCAGATTTCTTTTCATGTATTCGAAGCCTCTTTTGCCTGGCAATGAAAGCTTCAACAGTGGACCTGAACTCCTCGTTGCTCATGTTATCTTCAGGATAAGACTTCTTTACCTGAGAGTCAGTACTTCTCCTGAAGGTTTCAGTCACTGCCCTTCTGAGTTCCTTGCAAGGCTTGCTAGATTTCGATCTCTGAAATTTTTCTGATCGACTTCTTTGGTAATTCCTTATTCCTGGAGCAGAACAGGTGCTCTCAAGGACACTGAATTCATACCGTTGCCTGCCCTGACTCTTCTCAACAAACTCTTCATAAAGATCGGATTTTGAGTTCCTTTCCTTAGAATCTTTCCCTGAAAACTGACCCGACTGTGCCAAAAGAGTGACAACTATTACGTTACCGATCACAAACACAAAACGAGGACTCAAGAGAATGACTGTTAAATCCTTGAAATACCCTCCAGAGTTTTTGACAGCAACTGGAAGTTGGACCGTAATCCTGGAAAATAAAACCAGAACAATGCAGATTTCCACTACCCTGAACAAATTCGCAATCTTTCTTAATTGACGATACTTCTTCATTGCATTTGCCTTCTCAACAGTTACGTTGCAGAAGTTGAACGAATCCCTATACTCTTTGGCAATTGAGAGATCAGATCAACTGTGAAAGTTAGCATAAAAGATTCGACAACTTGGGTTCTCACTCAAAAGCCTTGGCAAGAGCCATTTCTGTAATTAGATAAAAGACTGAAGCTTCCATTAGAACTGCAAATATCAAAGTTGATATGCTGCTGCCTGGAAGCATAGAAACCGAGAGAATAGGAGAAAGATAGCAGACGAAAAACAGAACAAGCTGGTTGTTTTCCTAGGCTTTATCAACTAGAAAATGCTGGTGTTGGTTCCTGAAACCTTGAAAGTCCTGGTTCCTGAAACCATGAAGGGCCACAGGTCACAGGTGTGCTATATATAGAAAGTGAAACATGTCAGGCAAATCTGCTTGGCCCAAGTGCTTCATCTTTCCTTTTAGGTTTTATATTCTCTAAGAAAGGTTTGATTTTTGTTCATAGTGTGATAGTGTCGGACACTTTTCCAACTACTAATATCTTTTTATTAATTCAATTTTGATGCTAATAAAATGCAATTGTGATATTTGTATAATTAATATTTCAAAATTATCAAAAATTCTTTAATTTTTATATAATTAAATTTTATCAATTATTAGAAATACAATATATATTTTAAAATTTAACTATTTAACTTTTCCGCTTAATAATTTTAATATAATATTTGTTAAACAAAATGAATAAAACATTACATAAAGATCAATTAAATATTGAATTTAACTCAAATTTTAAGCTCGAATTAAATAAATAATTTATTGTAGTTATTTTAATTATTGATTTAAGTTGAGTTTAATTTTTGTACAAATAAAATTTATGAATTCTAAATTGAATCAATGTGTCTTAACAGAAAGAATTTAGAAAATTAAAAATTATAAAAATTGAAATTTTTAAAAGATTATAAAATTATAATTATTTTAATTATTAAGAAAGTTCATGTCTTTTATCTTAATAATAAAATTTTCATTAATAATCCACTACTCTAGAATATCCACATGGAAAATTTGTTCTTCATGTGACTTTCTCAAATGTTCCAAAACTTCACTCACTTTCTCCAACCTGGTTGGTGTTGGTTTTACCTTTAGTGAAATACCAAACATATTAAAACTTTATATTGACAATATTATATAGAATATTAAAGCTGGACATACATGTTAAAATATCCCATGTTGATTAAACATGAAAATGTTATATGGAATACTCTAACATGTATGTCTAGCTTTAAATGATAGATAGAAATTATATTAGTTAACAAATATGCACATAAGTTACATTTCCTAGTCTAAAAATTTGATTAAAATCAATGTCGAGAATTAAACTGGTAAGATAAGAGGTTTAAGGTTTAAAAGGTTTGATTAGTATTAGATCATCATAAAATCAATTGAAGATGAATAAAATTGAAGAATTTGAAATAAAATTGAAAGAGATTGTCCTTAATTTAAAGTTTAATTAAAAAAAGATCGTCAAATAGAAATTATTAGTTTATTTTAATTCATAAAAATTGATTAATTTTATAAAATTGGCTATTAATTAATTTTTAATTTATTTTAACAATAAAAATTATTAAAATAAATCAAACTAATTTAAAATTTTACTATTAAACAGCTCGAATTGATCCAATAATATTTTTGGAAGTTGTTAGACATCAATTAAAATCCTAATTTTCTTGTGCATACTTTTTAACAAATGTGAACATAGGGACAAGCCCACGTGTGAAATTCCCGTTATCATGGAGATGTACCGAGATGACCCATTTCTTACACACTAAGAAAGTACTACTACGTAATGTAACACGTGTTTCTTACGTTTAAGTCAAAGCCATTTTGTTTCTCTACTTGTAGACCCACCACCCACCAACATGAGAGCCTTCTTTTTCTTTTTTTCCTTATTTTTTTAATTTTTGAATAGTATATTTTGATATAAATATATAATATTTAATTTAAAAATGTTATAATAAAGGATAAATTTGCAGTATCTTTTCCTATATATAAAAAATGGAAAAGAAAGAATCTAATTTTTAATTTATCAATTTTTAAATAATAAAAATTGTTCCTATTCAAAACAGAAAAAACAAAATTATCTCTTTGATGAGTTGTATAATAATTAAAATTTTAATAATAGCAAAAAATAAGAATCTATGTAATAAATTTATAGATAGAGTCAAAACTTTAGATAAAGGCTTTTTTATGTTAATATACTTTAAAAAGAAACTATTTTTACTAATTTAAAAATATATATTAAAAGTGAAGATAGCTATTTCTGAATTTTTAAATTTTTTAATAATTAATTTATTTAAAATATATAATTTATAGAATATTACATAGATTCAATTAATAAATAATGTTGATTTAAGTAGCTTTAATTATAGGAAAATTTTCAAGAAATTTTAATTTGAATGTCTCAAATATATAATTAACGTGGATCTATCGGAAACATTCTCTCTATTAATTAAGGAGTAAAGTTACGTACTTCGTAACTTCCACAGACCTTACGTTAAGTAGGACTGTTGTTGATATTGTATCTTTAAATCTTCCTCTATCATAATAATTTTCCATTTCACCTCTTCATTTATCTTATTTTCATATATTTCTCTTAAATAATTGATCTCAAAATATAGAATGGAATTTCAAATTATCAAACTATGATAGTATATTATATGTGACCTTTGGACAATAGGAAAGGGCATGCAAAAAGATTATTACAAAAAAACAAATAAAAGTGGTCAAAGCATGAAAAAATAGATATTAATTCAAAAGAAACAAATTATAATAATTAAGCACTTAGCAATAATAAATTATATTAAATCTTTGGGCTCCATTTGGCAAAAAAGACACAAGTGAGGTCCTTTTTTTAAATATATTTTATTGTGTTTGAATTTATTGAAAAGAAAAAATTGTTTCAAACTTAAATTTTATGAGCTAATTAATTAGTGCAATTGACTAAATATTCATTTATAGTAGGATGTTAATTAAAATTACGATGACTTTAATTTTATTTCGATAAGAATTTATTGAAATAATATTATCAAATTTAAAATTAAAATTATACTATTTTTACTAACAATAATTCTTGCTTAAGAACCAAATAATTAAATCTTTAGGTTAAATATTTGGAATATATTGATGATAATAATACATAATCCAATACCTAACTACGCAATTTTTAAATACTTTTTATTTATTAAACATTTATTTATTTATTTATTTATTTATTATTTTTATGTTATCTTTAATTATTATATTATTATTTTAATATGTATATGCATATTCTTTTTTTTCACTTTATTTAGGTATATCGAAAACGATCTTTTTATTAATTAAGATAAAGTTGACAATGAAACACACACACGTTGGATTCCTTCATTTTTGAGCACATATATTGGATCAGTTTGTCTTTTGCTTTGCATATTTGAATAAAACATACACACACACACGTTGGATTCCTTCATTTTTGAGTCACATTCCACTATTTCATTTATTCTCTACCTCATCATCAATAATTTAATGAAATTGCCTTATTTTGTTTAATTAAATTCATTCATGAATTAGTATAACCAGAATTTTGTATACACTAAGTTTTGATTGAGTGATACTAAAATATAATATAAGATATTCTAAAATAATGTTTCCAAGTAACTTAATTTTATTATAAACGATATCAAATTACAAAAAGGTTTAAGAGAAAGGAAAATCATAATTTTATTATGATGAAATTATGAAAATAAAATTAAAATTAAAATTAAAAAATTAAATACATTGTGATGTTGTGAATTAACGACTTAAATTAAATTAAATTGAAAAACTCGAAATAATGATTTTTATAACGATAGACCAAATCATACGAACCAGCAAGCTAAGGAAACCCACTACAGTCATCCGCTCCACCAACTGAGCTAAGGTCGACTTGTTTGTAACGGCCTAAAATCCTTATTACCTTATATTCTTGCTAGGGTTCAAATTTTGACCCCAAACCAAACCGGCTCAAAATTAATGGAACCGGAGTTAACTGAGTTTAGAACCATACTTATTCTCGGAAACTCGACTAAAAATTAAAAAAAACCTAAAACTAAAAAAAATTATTGTTTTAAAAACCAGACCGAAAATTAAATCGATAAACAAAAGGTTTATAATTTAAAAAGTTTAATCAGTATTAGACCTTCATAAAATTAGTTAAAGATTGAGTAAAATTACATAATTTAAAATATGATTGAAGGAGATTAACGTAAAGTATTTTTGTGTTTACAAGCTAAAGTTTTAACACAAGAAAGTCGAAGTATATATTTTATTCGATACAAACTCTTTTTTTTTTAGGATCAACTATAATAATGAAAAAGATTTGTGCATATATACACAAATCGGGTGATAATATCAGAATCTGATGAATCAGTCCGGGATGAGTTACTAATGGGATGTCCTTTTTCGTTACAAAATTTCGTTTTTGTCAATGTTCCAATCAAAGGAATAATTGGAACTGTTGAATCGAGTTTCTTCATAGTATTATCTATTATAAATAATTTTTCTATCATTTGACTACATACCGCTGAAGGATTTTGTCGTACACTTGAAAAATAGCCCAAAAAGTCTAAAGAGTGTTTGGATAATGAGTTTATGTCGATTTACTTATAAAATAATTTAAAGTTTAATTAGAAAACAAGATTATTAAATAAAATTAATTGATTTATTTAGTTTATAAATACAAATTAGTTTACGAAAACTGACTGATTAATTGATTAGTTTACGAAAATCAACTGATTAATTAATAGATTGATCAATTTTTAACAACAAGATTTATTGAAGTAAATTGAATCGAAAATTTGAAAACTAAAACCGAAAACTAAGACGATTCAAACTTTTTAAGTCAAACTAGTTTCGTTTTTTAATCAATGAAAAAATAATAATCAAATTAAATTAAATTTCGTGTGAGACTAACCTCAATCATTAAAAATAATAATAATCAAATTAAATTAAGTTTCGTCCAGACTAATCACTATAAATTCACCTTATAATAATGTAGCATTAGGGCTGAGGTGTACATTCTTAGTGAAGAGGGCCATGCGGTGTTGGATCCCATTTTCGGGGAGGTTACCTTATTGTTTGATCTAATCCTTAAATTGACTTTGAAAAGTCAGATTTAGGAGTTGGTCTTATTGCACAATTCTAGGCAAGCCCCGTTACAAGCGGTGTAAACTAATAGCTAAGATGGTGACCATAATCTCTTCATTAAATTGGTCAACTCTTCCTAATTAATTAATATAATTATTTTAAGTCTAACTCTAACTAAACTAATCAAAACAGTCGCCAATTTGGAAAAGGGTAAGGTACAAACATTCATGGCTTAACTCACCACCGCTTAAGTAAACTTAAACTTACCATCCATGGTTTAGCTCAAGTAAACTTACAATTCATGACTTAGCTTAGGGAAGCTTATGGAAACTCAAACTTGTCATTCATGGTTTAGCTTAAGTAAACTTGAAGTTACATTCGTATATTTATTATCAATAGCTTAGATTAAGTAAACTTAAACTTAACATTTGCGGCTTAGCTTAAGAAAACTTTAACTTACCATTCGTGGCTTAGCTTAAGTAAACTTACCATTCATGGCTTATCTTTAGTAAACTTAAGCTCACCATTCAAGGCTTAACTTAAGTAGACTTAAACTTAAACTTATCATTCATGGCTTAATTCTAGTAAACTTAAACTTACCATTCATGACTTAGCTGAAGTAAACTAAAACTCACCATTCGTGGCTTAATTCAAGTAAACTTAAACTCACCATTCGTGGCTTAGCTTAAGCAAACTTATCATTCATGGATTAGCTTATCTCTAAGAACCTATGATAGATGCAACATTGGATCAGCTAATCACACATGAAATGCTAATTAAAAGCTTAGAACGACACAATATAAACTACCCAAAAAAGCCTCTAAGCAGTAAGAATCTCGATCCAAAGATTATGGAATGTAAGAATCTGTATCCTTTTATTGCTAAAAGAGAATCCAACTTAATGATTCCTAGAAATAAATTTCTTGCCCAAATAATACGACATGTTACTAAATTTAGAAATGCAAAAAGAGCATTAACCTCATACTAATGGTTCCTAGAGATAAATTTCTTGTCCAAAGAATACGACTTGTTACTAGGTTCAGAAATGCAATAACCTCATGCTCTATCGATGATCAAAAAATTGAGTTGAATCAGTCAATTTTTTTATTTGATTTTTAATTTTTTGATTTAATTTATCTTATTAATTTTTATTATTAAAAATCAATCTTTTTATAAATTAATTAATTTTTATAAACTAGTAATTTTTATTTAACTGTCTTCTTATTCAACTAAACTTTAATTTCTTTGACAAGTAAGAGTAGTCTCACTCTTCAATCTTATTTTAATTAAATTTTTTTAACTTTATTCAATTTTATTATATACCGATTTTACGACGGAATAATACCAATTTATCCTTTAAATCATAAATAACTTAATTATTTTACTAATTTAGTTTTCAATCCAATTTTTTAAATATTACCTAGGACACAGACGACCCTCAAGAATAAACAAATTAAGTTACGGTGTTCAGATAATGCCAAGCATTAACTCAGAAGTCTCCGCTAATGGCGTTTATTGGTAATAACTTGTTAATAAGCACAGATCTCGGGCAAAGTTCGACCAAATTTTAATTCTTTCAATGTTTTTTATATTGATCTATCAAGTAACTTCAACTATAAATACCTCAGTCCACCGCCATTATTTTGCATGAACGATAAGACTCACCATGGCTAAGGTTTTTAGAGC
>JAOSBK010000205.1:43206954-43217275 GCA_027568895.1 Erythroxylum shatona | reverse complement strand
AAATGGTCCTTCTTTTTTCAGAATTTAACGGTATAGGCTGGTATTTTTCGGTATTGTCAGTATCGACCGGTACCAACCGATATTTGAGGCCGGTACCGACATCATCGATATCGTACCGATATTCGGCCGGTACGTACAGTACACATATCTTTGATTAAGAAAGTTCATGTTTTTTTTATCTTAATAATAAAATATTCATTAATACTCCACTACTCTAGAATATCCCCATGGAAAATTTGTTCTTCATGTGTCTCAAATGTTCCACAACTTCACTCACTTTCTCCAACCTAGTTGGTGTTGGTTTTACCTTTAGTGAATATGGTCAATATTATATATAATATTAGTTTTTATTTTAGATTGTATGTATATCCACATCAGTTACATTTCCTAATCTAGAAATTTGATTAAAATCAATGTCAAGAGTTAAACTAATAAGACAAGAGATAGGTTTAAAAGATTAGACTAATATTAGATCATCATAAAACTGCTTAAAGACAAATAAAATTGAAGGAGATTATTCTTAATTTAAAGTTTAATTAACTAAAGACTGTCAAATAAAAATATTAGTTTATTTTGGTTCACAAAAATTGATTAATTTATAAAAAATTGACTTATTAATTAATAAATTTATTAATTTTAACCAAAAAGTTATTAAAATAAATCGAACTGAGAAGTTAAAAATTGAACTAATTCAAAAAAATTTACTGTTAAACAGTTCGAATCGTTTAGATGTTTTAATCGTAGTTAAGAATCCATCCAATAATATTTTTGAAAGTTGTTAAACATCAATTAAAATCCTAATTTTCTTGTGCATACTTTTTAACAAATGTGGACATAGAGACAAACCCACGTGTGAAATTCCCACTATTATGGAGATGAACTGAGAGGTGACCCATTTCTTACACACTAAGAAAGTACTACTACGTAATTGAACCACGTGTTTGTTACGTTTAAGTCAAAACCATTTTGTTTCTCTTTCTTTTTTCTGATTACAATGGAAAGATTACAAAACAGTCTAGCGCATATGTCGAGAGTACAAGACTCCATGCGCGTCTTGGTGAAGAAGCTTCTGGACGACCACCAGAGGCTCCCGAAGAATGTGCAAGCTCGGATTTAAGAAAATTGCATAAGCCACCATCTTGTAGACACACTAGTTCCCCTCTCGCAATACATGTTGAAGATTAACCTCCCAGTCACGGTGTAAAAGGCCTCGGATACTTGCAACCAACGAAGAATCCTCAGTTAGTACACTTTGGGAGGAAGAGAGAATGTTAGTGACCTCTAAAGAGTCGACTTCAACGACTAGGCGTCGATATCCCAGGTCCCAAGCCAACGTGAGGCCTGATAGGACCCCCCGAAGTTTTGCAGATAAGGGTGTACTCCACCCAAGATGTTGTTGAAACCCTTCGCACCACTGTCCATGACAATCTCGAATTAAGCCGTTGGCCGAAACTTGAGTGGACCCTAGCTTGACTACGCCATCCGAATTCAATTTCACCCAACCCTCCATAGGTTTAATCTAGCCCACAGGACTCCCCATAGGCAGGTCTAGGTTCGGGAAGACACAATTTTTCATGATACGAGATCGAGCAATCCACTCAAAATAGTCCATGACCACTCTAGTACCATCATCCGGCCATACAAAGCCCTGCTCGAACAAGTTTCTGTTCCGCCATTGCCATAAGAACCAACAGGCTACTTTGTAGATAGTAGTCCACTCGACCTGTTGAATTGGCGAAAGGATGAGAAGATTAGACATGAGCCATGACCCCGCATCTTGCTGGAAGAAGGCCAGATCTATCACCTCCCTGGGAAAATGTCTCTAAAAGGTTTACACTCGCGGGCAGTCACGTACGACATGCAACGAAGTCTCTTCCTATCCACAGAAATGACAGCTACTATTCGTGGCGAGATGTCTAGCGACTCGCTGTCGATTTGTCAGAAGTTTTCTTTTAGCCAGTAGCCACAGAAAAGATCTGATCCACTGAGGACCAGCCCATTTTCATATAATCTCCCACAATTTTTGATGTGTCTCCATACCTTGTCCTTCCAACAAATCATAAGCTAACGACATCGTAAATCTCCCATGGGTGGTGGGCCCCCATACTAACTTATCTTCCACAACCTCCTCGATAGTGGGACAGAGAGTCGCTAGGTCTAGACATACTGAGGAAGGAAGATACTGCTGGAACGCATGCCAGATCCAGGTACCCCTCGCATTAGTAAAGTCGACAACTGTAGCGTACAGGCTGTTTTCAGGTATTTCAGTGGCCGCCATGTGGATAAGCAGTCCCCACCCATCCACCCAGTTATTGAGCCAGAATAAGATTCTGCGGCCATTCCCCATAATCCATTTGCTTCCCTATCGAACAATCGGCCAAGAAGCTGAGATGCCCCGTCAGACTACGGAGGCTCTTGACCTATTGATTGTTTGGGGTAGGTGGTAAGTATCCAGGCAATATTTTGCCTGGAGGACCCAGACCCAAAGGGCTGTGGGATTAGACAGGAAAGCCCATCCAAGTTTGGCAAGCAACGCATCATTGGTAGGGCGGATGCGTTTGATGCCCAAGCCCCGTGCTGACTTTGGCTAGCAGATAGACTCTCATTTAACCAGGTGCATTTTCCGTTGAGAGGTTGTCAAACCCTAAATAAAATCGCACATGATTTTTTCGAGGTCATCACAGAGTTGACGTGGAAGGCAGACCGTTTGCATTGTGAAGATAGGAAGGGTGGAGAAGACCGACAAGGTTAAGGTAACTCAGCTAGCGAGTGACAATGTTTGCGCTCGCCAGCCTGCAAGTTTTTTCTGGGTCGTATCCAGGATGTGTTGGAAGGTATGTCTGAACGTGGCTCATAGATCAAGGGAACCCCTAAGTACCGCCCCAGATTATTTGTACAACTGATCTAAAGATCGTGATTGAGTCGCCTCGCAGTCTCTCTAGACACGTTCTTCGAGAAAAAGATCCTCGTCTTTTCGGTACTAACTTTCTGTCCTGAGGCTAAACAGAAGGTCTCTAAGGTACGGGCGATCACGTGAGCCTGTGGTTCCGCAGCTTCAGCAAAGAGGACCAAGTGTTAGCAAAGAATAGATGGGATATGAGAGGCCTCGGTCCGGTTAAGTGTAATTGGCTTCCAGTTCCCACAGCCCACCTCCTTCAAAATAAGGTGTCCAAGTCTCTCCATGCAGAGCACAAACAGGTACAAGGACAGCAGGTCCCCTTATCGAACACCTCTTGAAGGACGAAAAGGGTCAGAGACTGTGCCCTGCCAGGCAATTTGAAAGGAGATAGTCGTGACACAATTCATAATGACGCGGATAAGATTCTCAGGGAGACCAACCTCGGTGAGTGTGTCCTGAATAAAAGCCCAATGAAGCCGATCATACGCTTTTTTCATATCTACTTTTAAGGCTAGAAAGCCTTTCCTGCCCGTCTTAGTCATCATAGAATGAACCACCTCTTGGGCGATGATAATGTTATCGGTAATCTGCCGCCCAGGAATGAAACTGCATTGGTTCTCAGCAACGAGATGAGGCATATACGCTTTCAACCTATTCACCATCACTTTAGCGATGGCTTTGTAGAGAATGGTACATAGGCTAATAGACCGAAACTGAGAGATTTGCTGAGGCACCTGGATTTTGGGAATAAGGATCATAAGGGTTTGATTCAGGTCCATTTCCCAATGGTCCTTGTTGAAGATCTTTTGGATAAACTCCATCACTGCTGGTACAACAGTCCGCCATTGATTTTGGAAAAAGAGCACATTAAACCCATCGACCCCCGCAGCTTTGTTCAGGTTCATATCAAAGATTGCACTTTTGATTTCTGTGGCATGGACTGGCAGCGCTAGTCCCTGAACCTGAGCTTCCGAAAGGGACGGAAAGGCTCTGGAGCATGGAGCGGAATGTACTCCCCAACATCATTCATGTAAAGCTGGGCAAAAAAGGTGTGGACTAGCCGACACAGTTGAACCGGATCCGTAACCCAAGAGCTAGTGGAATCAATGAGGCTTTCAATCTGCAACTTCTTGCATTTAGAGAGGGTGACGGAGTGGTAGTATTTGGTATTATGATCCCCTTTCGACAGTCACGGACACCGGGCTTTTTGGTGCCAAAGCAATTCCCCCTCACTTAGAACCTGCATATGATCTCTGCTCAATTTGTCTTCCAGGCCTAACAGCGAGTTCGAAGGATCATCAGTCAGAGCTCCTTGAATCCCCCGCAACCGGGCCACCAGTCTTTTTTTCCGATGCATAATATTTCCAAAAACATAGGTGTTCCAATGATGTAGATGGTTAGAGAATCGAGCTAAGGATTTACTCATAGTCTCCTCGACGGGGAGCCAATGTTGCGCTACCACTCCATGACATGTAGAATGAGTGACCCAGGCATTTTGGAAGTGGAAGTGCGGGTTGCCTGGGTTCAGGGAGGTAGGTTACAGAGTTGAAGCAGCATAGGCTTGTGATCTGATCCAAGAAAGGGAAGATGTTGATTGACCGTTTGGGGAAACGTTTGGAGCCATGTCGTCGAACTGAACACTCGATCCAGCTAGGCATGAACCGTTTCTTGCCGCCAGGTATATTTCGAGCCCACAAAACCCAAGTCATGACGGCCGCACTAATAGACCCAACCCTTAAAGCAGTTGTTAATCACTCTCGTGGAGCAGCGCCTCCCTTTTATCAGAACTTTCCAGTTTGGCATTAAAATCTCCTCCCATTATCCAAGGTCTGGTACGAGAGCCCCTAAGCCAAGTTAAAGCAGGCCAAAGCTGGGATTGTGTGGACTGCTGCGGACAACATAAACTGCGGTAAAATCAAAGGATCCCTGCCCAGATTTAACGGTGGTATGAATAAACTGCCTATGGGTAATAATTACAGAGATATCAAAGTCCACCTTCCAAAAGAGCCAAATGCCTCCCGAGAAACTATTAGCCTCAACTTGAAAGGAATAATCAAACCATAGCGAGAGAATGATTGCCTTTGCTCGTTCTCCACTGATCCGGGTTTCCATCAACGCCAAGATACCCGACTTGTAAATACGAATGTAATTTTGCAGAATGGTTTGAAACCCTGACCCTCCTACCCCTTGACAGTTCCATATCAGAATCTGCATAGTGGAGTGATAGGGAAAGGGAACCCTAAGATGAGGCGTCAATTGAGCCTCCACCTTGGGCTTCCCGGGATTCTACTTCTTGAGGGGTCTGACCCATCTCCTTATCCAGATTTTGGATCGGTAACTCCACCTAGATACACGCATCCGAGGCTATATTCAGGGGGACGTTGAGTGGGGAGTCGATATCAGCGGTCCTAGTCCCGTCCCCCTCTCCCGGCCCTTCAACGCCCTCCTTCAGGTGGGGTCACTCAGCAGCACTCGGAGGCTGTTCTGGAATTATGATTTGGTCATAGACCATTTCAGTATGCGACTGGATTTCAATCGCTAAATTTTTTTCCATGGTCGGGACGACCGATTTGCCTTTGGACTTGGTTTTAGAACTGCTCGCGAAACCAGCAGTTGGGGTTAGACCGGCCTGGTTGCTGGTCTGTCCATTATCAACCAAAGTGGACATGTCAATTCGTTGTCCACGGCTTGAAAAAATAAATGAATGTGAAGGCGCTACAGCTTCGAGCACGTCCTTGTGATGAGCTTCAACGTATTCAAGCACGTTGAATCTAGAATCTCCTCGAGCAGCTGCCTCTCCTCTCTTTATCGTGTGGGATAGAGCGTTAATGCGTGAACCTCCTGTAGCAACAGTAGCCTGCGTCCATAACGTTCCTTTAGCCCCTTGTCGTTTCGATGCAGTTCTGCGAGGTTTCTGTTGGACGTGAATCCATGGTCCAAATCCGTTGGCCACTCCTTTTGATGACCCTGTTTCGGTCGTCCCTGGCTGGGTTCTCAACATCGGCTCAATGTCACCTTCCCTGCTCTACGTCTGCGTTGAAGCTTTGGCCCCAGTTGGCGTCCATGGACAGGCTCCAGTTGTATGGCTTGTTATCCCACATCCATAGCAAACCGATGGGAGGCCCTCATATTTGATCAGTAAAGTCTTGCCATCCAAGTCCACGCTCGTTCGGAGGATATGCTGAGATCAAGCTCAACAGCAATATGCGCGAACCTCCCACGCTGGGCATTCATGGTGGCCTCGTCAAGTTTCACCGTGCTTCCCACCAAGTTTCCTAAAGCTTTGAGGATCATGGGGTGATAGCTAGCAATAGGAAGGTTAGGAAATCTGATCCACACAACCGCGCGGGTAACTTGCGCCTGCGTCGGTTGAAATGTCGGGAGCCATCGTTGGACAGACAACACCTGACCGAATATCACCCAGGGGTCGATCGTTGGTTAACACATTGATGTAGTCGGCCTCCTCCTTAGACTTAACTAAGAAGAAGTCATGGTCCATGTCCACAACTTTCAAAGGACCACGCGGCCACCATAATCCTCGGAGGCGGGTGCTGAGGGTGCGATACCCTATCCGACGACCTAGGAGCTTCATAACCACTACCTACTCCCACTGTTGATCGAGCCGAGCCTTTAATTTTTGGGATAGCAGCAGGCTGGTTCCTCGCTCCCCCACGTCAGTCGTGATATCACCCTCCGAGACATCAATAGGCTCCTCTTCCATCCATGGTATTAACGTAGCATTAGCAACCTTAGCTGAAGCCCCTGCTACTGCCGTGCTATATTACGATTTTGGAGGGGGCGGTTCATTGTTACGTTTCCAAGTACGACCTTTTTTGGATGGCTATCCCTCAAGAGGAATAAGATTCTCTATCCAGTTTTATGGTGTCTTATTGTGTCCAGTAAATCTCAGCCATTTATTTATGTGGGCTCATGTGAGCTCCACATAAATAAACGTGGAGCCTGCATAAATAAATGGCTGAGATTCACTAGACACAATAAAACATCATAAAAATTAAACAGAAGATCTGGACTCTCCCTCAAGGTCGAAGGAGTCCTGACTGCCAGAAATAACACTAAGCAGTCAACAGAAACGCCTAAGGAATCGCAAAAAGAAAACCGTAATAACACACTTCGTCATCGTCTGCAGTAATGAACTCGCCACCTTTTCTCTTTCTAAAATCGCTTTCTCTCTCTTTCTCTCGAGTTTTCTTCTTATTTTCCTTGTAAATCCTTAATCCCTTAAGCCATTTTGTTTCTCTACTTGTAGAACCACCACCAACACGAGGATAGTTCAGTTGCTAAGTCTCGAGGAATCTCTTGTAACTTTTTTTTTCAATTTTTGAATAGTATATTTTGATATAAATATATAATATTTAATTTAAAAAATATTATAACAAAAGATAAATTTGCAATACTTCGTGACCTCTATTAATTTCGAGTAAAGCTGTATAATTCGTAACTTTTATTGACCTTACGTTAAGCAGGACTTCTATTAAAATGTTGTTTATTTTGTATCTTTAAATGGTCGGTAATTAAATCTTGCTCTATTCTAATAATTTTCCATTTAACCTCTTCATTTATCTTATTTTCATATATTTCTGTTAAATAATTGATCTCAAAATATAGAATTGAAGTTCAAATTATCAAACTATGATAGTATATTATATGTGACCTTTGGACAATAGGAAAGGGCATGCAAAAAGATTATTAGAAAAAACAAATAAAAGCGGTCAAAGCATGAAAAAATAGATATTAATTTAAAAGCATCAAATTATAATAATTAAGCACTTAGCAATAATAAATTATATTAAATCTTTGGGCTCCATTTTGGCAAAAAAGACACAAGTGAGGTACTTTTTATAAATATATTTTATTTTTTTGTGTTTGAATTTATTGAAAAGAAAAAAGTGTTTCAAACTTATTAGTATTATTATCATCTTTTATTTCTATTTTACGTTATCTTTAATTATTATATTATTATTTTAATATGTATATGCATATTCATATATATATATATTTCTTTTCACTTCATAGAGATTTATCGAAAATAGTTTTTTTACTAATTGAGAGTAAAGTTGCATACTATTAAACCTCTCCAAATTCTACGTATCAACCAAACTTTAATTGAGTTATCCAAAGTATCGGATTAGACTAGACCATAAATGACTTCAAATGATCCTATTTATTATCATCTTTAAAAAACTATGGAAAAATTTTTGATCACATATATTGGGTCAGCTTGTCTTTTGCTCTGCATCTTTGAAAAAAACACACACGCACACGTTGGATTCCTTCATTTTTAAGTCACACGCCACTATTTCATTTATTCTCTACCTCATCATCAATAATTTAATGAATTGCCTTATTTTCTTTAACTAAATTCATTCATGATGTATATACTAAAGAATTAAAAAACGTGATTGTTAAATAAATATTAATTGATTTATTTAGTTTGTAAAATAAATTAGTATACGAAAACAAACTAATCGATTTTTAACAACAAGATTTATTAAAATAAATCAAACAAAAATTTAAAAAGTCAAACTAGTTATGTTTTTTAATCATTGAAAAAAAATAATTAAATTAAATTAAGTTTCGTGTGAGGCTAACCTCAATCATTAAAATTAATAATAATCAAATTAAATTAAGTTTCGGTCAGACTATCCTCTATAAATACACCTTACAATAATCTCACGCGCATTTGGGCTGAGGCGTACATTCTTCGTGAAGAAGGCCACGTGGTGTTGGATCACATTTTCTTGGAGGTTATCTTATTGTTTGATCTAATCCTTAAGTTGGCTTTGAAAAGTCAGATTTAGGAGTTGGTCTTATAGCATAATTTTAAGCAAGCTCCATTACAAGCGGTGTAAACTAGTAGAAGCTAATCATTCTCGAATAGCTAAGTTGGTGACCATAATCTTTTCTTTAGATTGGTCAACTCTTCCTGATTAATTAATATAATTATTTTAAGTCTAAATCTAAACCAATCAAAACAGTCGCCAATTTAGAAAAGGGTAACGTACCAACATTCATGGCTTAACTCACCACCGCTCAAGTAAACTTAAACTTACCATCCATGGTTTAGCTCAAGTAAACTTACAATTCATGGCTTAGCTTAGGGAAGCTTATGGAAACTCAAACTTGCCGTTCATGGTTTAGCTTAAGTAAACTTGAAGTTAGCATTCGTGGCTTAGCTTAAGGAAACTTAAATTGCCATTCATGGCTTAACTTAAGTAGACTTATTATCAATAACTTAAACTTAGCATTGGTGGCTTAGCTTAATTAAACTTTAACTTACCATTCGTGGCTTAGCTTAAGTAAACTTACCATTCATGGCTTATCTTAAGTAAACTTAAACTCACCATTCAAGGCTTAACTCAAGTAAACTTAAACTTAAACTTATCTTTCATGGCTTAATTCAAGTAAACTTAAACTTACCATTCATGGCTTAGCTAAAGTAAACTTAAACTCACCATTCGTGGCTTAGCTTAAGCAAAGTTATCATTCATGGATTAGCTTATCTCTAAGAATATATGATAGATGCAACATTAGATCAGCTAATCACACATGAAATGCTAATTTAAAACTTAGAACGACACAATATAAACTACCCCAAAAAGCCTCTAAGCAGTAAGAATCTCGATCCAAAGATTATGGAATGTAAGAATATGTATATTACTATATCCTTTTACTGCTAAAAGAGACTCCAACTTAATGATTCCTAGCAATAAATTTCTTAGGTCCAAGTTAATTAATGATTCCTAGAAATAAATTTCTTGCCCAAAGAATACATGTTACTAAATTTAGAAATGCAAAAAGAGAATTAATCTCATACTAATGGTTCCTAGAGATAAATTTCTTGTCCAAAGAATATGACATGTTACTAAGTTCAGAAATGCAAAAAGAGCTTCCACTACCAACAATTAATCTCATACTCTACTAACGATCAAAAAATTGAATCGGTCAATTTTTCGATTCGATTTTCAACCCTTCGATTTAGTTTATCTTATTAATTTTTATTATTAAAAATCAGTTATTTTATTAATTAATCAATCAGTTTTTATAAATTAATCAATTTTTATAAACTAGTAATTTTGTTTAACTGTCTTCTTATTCAACTGAACTTTAATTTCTTTGACAAATAAGGACAGTCGCACTCTTTAATCAATTTTAATTAAATTCTTAAACATTATTCAATTTTATTATATATCCATTTTATGACGGACTAATACCAATTTATCCTTTAAATCATAAATAACTTAATTATTTTACTAATTTAGTTTTCAATCTAATTTTTAAAATATTACCTAGGACACAGACGACCCTGAAGAATAAACAAAGTTATGGTGTTCAGATAATGCCAAGCATTAACTCAGAAGTCTCCGCTAATGGCGTTTATTGGTAATAACTTGTTAATAAGCA
>JAOSBK010000205.1:43162608-43179312 GCA_027568895.1 Erythroxylum shatona | reverse complement strand
ATTATTTTGTCACTCTTATCTTGTCACATATGCATGTGGGCCTACTGGAAACAGTCTCTCTACAATGTAGGAGTAAGGCTGCGTACTATCAGGCCCCCCAGACCCTGCTTCATTGCGGGACTTGGGGTATGATGATGTGTTATATTGCATGATTTAATTAATATGTAATTGAAAATTTTATTTTTACACAAATATATTTAAAAGTGTAAGAAAAGATTTCTCATGAAGCCTCTTATGCTAAACGTCTACTTTTTTAACACTTATTGTTAAGAAAATAAATGTTATATCCTTTACTTAAATTGAATTTATTATTTAATTTATTAAATGAGTTTTTAATTTTTGACAAAGGTTAAGTGATATTTAAATTTAAATTATTAATTAAAATGTCAATTGAAGAATTATTATATCTACTCTAAAATTATTATTTGCTAAAGTTATATTTTGTTTTGTCATATTTAAATTAAAGTTAATACAAAAATCTTACATATAACTTTATATAAAGATGAAAATAAATTCAATTGTTTAAAAATCAGACCGAAAATTAAATCGACAAGAAAAAAAAGTTTAAAGTTTAAAAGTTAAAGGAGTATTAGAGCATCATAAAACTAATACACAATAAAAATTGAAAAAAGTGAAAATTTTCAAATAGGGTTAAAGAAGAAGATTATTTTTATCAATGTTTTAAAAATGTAGAAGTTAAATCGATAAGACAAAGAGTTTAAGATTTAAAAGGTTCATCATAAAAATAGTTAGATTGAATAGAATTAAATAATTTAAAAAATGACAGAAGAACACTATCCTCATCAACAAAAAAAGTTTAAGTTTAATTGAAAAAGAAGACTGTTAAATAAAAATTAATCGGTTTATTTTCATTTATAAAAACTAATTAATTTACAAAAATAACTGAGTAATTAATAAATTAATCAAATTTTAATAATAAAGATTATTAAATTAAATTGAACTGAAAAGTTAAAAATTGAACTAAAAAATTAGTAGGTTCAAAGTTTTTATCGTTAAACCGTTCGAATTAATTAAGTGTTTAAAATATTGGTTTAAATCTATCAAAAAAGTTGAAGCTTAATTAAAGACGGAGAAAGTTAAATGAAAATTATCATTTTATTTTGATTTATAAAAATTGTTTAACTTACAAAAGTCAACGATTAATTAATAAATATAATTAAAACATTAGTCCGTTCAAAATTTTTATGATTAAGTCAGTCGAATTGTTTGAGTTTTTTAATTAATAATAATTTGATTTGAAGTAAGCCAAATTATTTGAGTTGGTTCTTTCAATTCAAACTTGATTTCAATTTAATTTACCAACTTGTAGTTTCGTGATCATTCTTTCAATGATTTACAGTACAAGTACACTAACATGCAACTTGCAATACGAATTGTCCAACACAAAGCTTGTCAACTCTCTAATGATAGATTCAGAATTGCTCTAAATTAAGTAATCCCACCTCAATATTTTACTTTCTGTTGCACCATCAACACATTATTGAAAAGAATATAATTTTTTCTTTCTTTCTGACATTGACAGGTGTATGTTTGGCTTATAATTACTTGGAAATGCGAGAGCCATGCCATGAAGGTGGCAACTATACCAAAGCAAAGCACTAGACCTTGGAACACACAGAGGCATAGCGGCTACTGAGAAGAAGAAGAAGAAGAAGAGAGCGATCATATCAGGTATATACTTATATATAGGCCATAAAAATGGAGGCTTTCTCGTGAGGGGTCACAAGCTAATAAAGCCGTAATCACAGACCTTGATCGTTCCACGGGTCGACTCTTAGTTTCCACTCCCATTTTCAAGCATCTAAACTCTTCACTTTGATCGCTTGATCAAACTGCCACAAAAGGGTTAGAAAATCTGCCATTTGAGTGTAAAGTTTTATGTTTTGATGAAAAAGTTGGTTTTTTAAAGGATCCGCTCGATGTTTTAGATTCTCCTTTAATCTGGGTAGCACATGAAATCTTAAAATAACACTTTGGGTTGGCTTAGATTTGATTGTTCGATTTTTTTTAAAGTCAGTTTGAGCATGTGACACAACTGCCGTTCCATTTTCTTCGCGCGTATCTTTATGTGATCTGTACTGTACGTGTGTAATTAACTTCCAAGCTCTGCTTTATAGGGATTGGTAGTGTCCGGTAAGTTTCCTCGAGCAAACACTTGAAATTTGCTCCCAACATCGAGTTTGGAAGTCTACCAATGGATTCCTGCTCTGCGGTCTTGAATGCCAGTACCCATCTGGTGAAAGCTAGCAAAAATGGATTCAGCAATGGAGATAAAGAGTTTTGGGGTGAGAAAATTCGAGGGAGTTTAAACAACAAAACTTGGATCAATCAGTTGGCAAGAAGGTTGAGAGCTGAGAAGAGGGTCAATAGCGTAAAACCTGGTGTTGCTCAAGCTGTTTTAACTTCAAACAATGCCAAGGAGACCATGGTACGTTTGATTTATTAATCGTTTTCTGTAGTTTCCTCTTTAATCAAGTTTTGATCGATACTGTTGGATCAGACCATTCAAGCTCCACGAATAGAGAGAAGAAGAGTAGACCCCAAAAATGTTGCATCTATCATATTGGGAGGAGGTGCGGGGACTCAACTCATTCCTCTCACCTCAAGGGCTGCGACACCAGCTGTAAGTAATTAGTCATCTAAAAGAGTTGATTTATGTTCTTTTGTTGTACTATTTGGAAAAGGGTGTCTTCATGGTTTATTACATCATCGTGTACACGAGATTAAGAGAGAAACGATACTTGAGTCGTAAAATTGTCAGTATGGATGGACTGTTCCATTAAAACCAGTGAAGCAGTCCAACTCTTAGTTTTGAATTGATTATATTCTTCCGTTTGAAGATTTGAGGTCTAAGTGTGGATTCTTCGTAATTTGCAGGTGCCGGTTGGTGGATGCTATAGACTTATAGACATTCCAATGAGCAACAGTATAAACAGTGGAATTAACAAGATTTTTGTGCTGACACAATTCAACTCTGCTTCCCTTAATCGGCACGTTGCACGAACCTACTTTGGAAATGGTATCAACTTTGGGGATGGGTTTGTGGAGGTATGTCATGCTTCTAATTGTAATTTTATATTACACTGTTACAGTTGGATACAATACTGGTTTCACCATCAAACTATAGGGAAGAAGTTAGCTTTTGAGTTCGGATCATGGTAACTAATTGTAAATTCAACTGATTCAGGTTCTTGCGGCAACTCAAACACCTGGGGAAGCAGGAATGAAATGGTTCCAGGGGACAGCAGATGCTGTGAGGCAATTTATATGGCTTTTTGAGGTGTATATGTAAACTTCTATTGATTTTGTTTGTCATTTCTGGGGGAGACAAGAAAGCTAAAAAAAAAATATCAGTTGGGCTGACAGATTATGCTGAATCTTGTAGGATGCAAAGAAATGTAATGTTGAAAATATACTGATACTGTGTGGAGATCATCTTTACCGAATGGATTATATGGACTTTGTACAGGTCTGGTACTTGTTAATTGAATGAACTCGTATCATCATGACATATATGACTGTAATTTGGATCTAACTTACTTGTCTGCCATTATTAACAGCATCATGTAGACAGTAATGCCGATATCACAATTTCATGTGTGGCAGTAGACGAGAGGTTTGTGTGCTACCGACATATCCTGTTCATTTTGTATATTTTCATTTTTCTTGCTTTCCAGCTTACTTTTCTGGAAATAAATCCGAAGTTTGTGAATATTTTTCAGCCGTGCATCGGATTATGGATTAGTTAAGATGGACAGCAGAGGGCAGATTGTACACTTTCATGAAAAACCAAAGGGTGCTGATCTGAGAGCAATGGTGAGCATAGCCAAGATGTATTGTCAAAGATGAGCAACTAGATCATTTCAATGACCAAATTACCATACATTTTAGAGTGAATTTTTATCAGGGAGTAATAATCTGATTAACTGGATGTAGTTTAACCACTTTGCTTTATGGATATCTCTGCAGCGAGTAGATACAACTCGTTTCGGATTGTCACCACATGATGCTGCGAGATCCCCCTATATTGCATCAATGGGAGTGTATGCATTTAAGACAGATTTTTTATTGAAGCTTCTAAGGTGGAGACATCCTACAGCAAACGACTTTGCTTCTGAAATCATTCCTTTGGCTGTTATGGAACATAATGTACAAGTAAGGGAACTCCATTGCTTTTGTTCTTTTATTTCTAGATGAGGTGCATAGGATGAATGACATGACTCTGTTGCATTGAATCAACAAGCTATTTGTCCATTAAGATTCAGTTTACTACTGGTTATCAGATTGGTTGAAGTAATGAATTACCTTTTCTCTTCTTTTGGCAGGCATATGGTTTTAGAGACTACTGGGAGGATATAGGAACAATCAAGACATTTTATGAAGCTAACTTGGCCCTCACTGAAGAGGTTGGTTTTAGCATTTTCAGATGATCATTGCTATCCTCCCCGTAAATGACTTAACTTTGCATTACTGGAATTTACTGAATCTTCTGTGCAGTCTCCAATGTTTGAGTTCTATGATCCAAAGACACCAGTTTACACGTCTCCTCGTTTCTTACCACCAACCAAAATTGACAAGTGCAGGGTACGCTATAATAGTTTGAGCTTGTACTCATAGTTTTATCAGGTTCCTTGATATGATTTAGTTGGCTTTTGCAGATTGCGGATGCAATAATTTCCCACGGTTGTTTCCTGCGTGAATGTTCAGTTGAACACTCGGTGGTTGGTGAACGCTCGCGTTTAGATTACGGTGTTGAGCTAAAGGTGAATGACAAAACCTTCGATGATCACTTAAGACTTTTATACATGGTAATTGAAGAGTTAACTCTCTTGTTGGCCATTTTCAGGATACTGTGATGTTAGGAGCAGATTACTATGAAACTGAAGCTGAGATTGCATCTCTCCTGGCTGAGGGAAAGGTCCCAATTGGTGTTGGAAGGAACACAAAAATCTGGTAATTACAATATAGGATATTCATTTTTTGCTTTTCACCATTTTCGTAGATCCATTCCGGGCATCCAACCGGAAGGGAGACTCCATCGTTCGTTTTCAGAACATGGTGATTTGGTCAAATTAAACTATCATGAAAATGATATGCTCTGAGAAGAAAGAATCTATTTTTAACTGCAGGAACTGCATAATTGACAAGAATGCAAGGATAGGCAAAGATGTGACCATCATAAATAAAGATGTAAGTGACTTGACTTAGTACAATTATGCTCAACTACAACCTACTATAGAACAGGGGATTCCAAGCCTCTGCATCAAGTTCCTGTGCAGGAACTTTCGTGCCCATCTGAAAGTTTGTTCTTTATAGGGGGTTCAAGAAGCAAATAGGCCACAAGAAGGGTTCTACATTCGGTCTGGGATCACCATCATACTCGAGAAGGCGATAATACAGGACGGTACAGTTATATAAGCTGGAATTGCAAGAACTGAAGTTAAGAAGAACGTTAAGGGCATATTTTGAAGCAGTTTCTGAATGCCTCGAGAGTTTTTGGCAGGACGATCATGGCTTCGTCTTGGTCCTGAAGAAGAAATGAAATTGTAAGGACCATTTGCTTGTAGAAATAGAGCCTTCTCATGGTAGTTCCAAGTCCTGCAAAAGGGTCTAAATAAATGGAAAAACTCAACTAGAGCTGGCCACTTGGTTTCTTTGTAAGAGTACATATCTGTAGCAGAGTACTAGGCAACTCCTGTATCAGTACACCTATGGAATAACAGGGTCGGAACTTCTAATGACTTGCTTGTATTACTATTACTATCACTTCCTAATTTAGAGATTGTGTTAGAGAATGTATAAAATCAATTGAGTTGGTCTCACACAACAGCTTAAGCTATTATGGTGAAGCGGTCACTTAACATGGTATCAGAGTCTCTATGACCAAACGGTCATGAGTTCGAATCCTACTACCTACCTATTCTAATTAAATTAAGCACAAGGTAAAGTAGGCCTGTGCAAGTTTCAAGTCCAAAGGGCTTTCACTTGAGGGGGTGTGTTAGAGAATATATAAAACCAATTGAGTTGGTATCACACAACAGCTTAAGCTATTGTGGTGAAATGGTCGCTTAACAGATAGCAATGAGCTCCGGCCCTTTTCTAAATTTTTAACCTGGTCAAGCTTGATTGAGTTTGAAACATTTGGCTCGGCTCGAGCTTGAGTTTTGAAACAAATTTGGACAGTAAGAGTCAAATTTGAGCTTTACTCAAATCTCGCAAAAAGATTTAGATTTAAACCCAGACAGAAATTTAAAAATTAGTTCAAAATCGAATCGAAATTCTTAATTTTGATTAAGTCCAATTGGAACATCGGTAAAAATGAGATTTTGTAACGAAAAAAAACATCCCATTAGTAACTCGTCCCCGGCTAATTCATCGGATTTTGATATTATTGCCCACTGAGAGCTCTCACAGCCTAAGCATAACGACGTAATTATCAGGAACAAGCTCTACCACTAAGCTAATAGCTCGTCGTGCAGGCCTCCCGTCGGGGGCTCACTATGCCAAAAGTAAGAGAAATCTCATCTCCTCTTTCCTTTTTTACGTCCTCATGTCTCTTTCGTGTGGCGATATGGGGGCGAAAAAAAAAGAGGGATCCTATCAACTTGTTCCAACCTAGGATGAGACCGGACATAAACCTGTGCTCGGGATATTTCTGACTTGCTCCTACGGAACCAAGAGGTTGAAAAGATTGAGAAAAATCGATCATTCACAACCACTGATAAAGGATTTCTCGAAAAGTTAAGGATTAGTAATCCTTTTTAGAAATCGAATGGATTCGGTAATTTTGTATTGGGTCAAATTTGGGCCCTTTTTATTATCTCTAATTACTATGATAATAAATGGATAACTTTAAGTTAAAGGCATATATTATTCTCAATTAATCATTTTTTAGATAAAATTAGAAATTGGATCTTGAGGATGATTTCAATCTTAATAGAAAAATAATTATTCAAAATGTAACATATCATAAGTAAAAAAAATAATTATTCGGGTTATCTCACGTAGGGCCGGGTTTTAGACAGAGGCTGTTGGGCCGGATCGGCTCAGCCCATTGCTATTCCTATTTGACAAGTATTATTTTTCCAAACTAAAAACCTAATTTATTAGGAAGCTGGTCAAATGGTATGTCATCCTCAAAATACGATCCGATCCGATCCAAAAGCAACGGCACTTTTTCTGAAACAAACGGCACCGAAACTCGAGACTCAGGATTTTCCAACATATTACGTGTCCCAGGACTCCGGGAACCCAACCCTGTCTTTTAGCTTCCACGTGGCGCCGTCATCTTGTGGGCCCCACATAAGACAAGACGGGGAGAAGTGAACACAGACAATAACTGTAGCAAAAACGGGGAGAAGTGAACACACACAGAGAGGAATCTGAACCTAAAGAGCCAATGCAAGAATCAAAGAGCAACGATCTCAGGCAGTTAGAGGACGCCATGAAAGGTCAGGAAGGTGGTAGCTTGGAGGAGAAAAAGGAGACTATCATCTCCCACTTCATGGGAACAGGTGACAAGGAGCATCAAGAACTAGATCCTGGAACTGCCCTACAAACGTTCTTTGATCACATTCCCATCAAATCAATCCCTGGAATCAAGAACTCTCCAGGTTTGTTGTACCCATCTTGTTCATTTCAATTCTGGTTACTGGTTCTTTTGCCTATGCTCTGTTTTATCTTCAATTCTCCGTTCAGTGGTGGAACTAAAAACAGGGGGTACGGTAAAGGATGCGATACTTTTGCTGTACGAGAAAAATGTGTTTGGAGCTCCAATTGCTGACGTTCTTGACCCTGATACTACTAAAATTGGAAGATTTACAGATAGATATATAGGATTCATAGATATTGCTAGGATGGTTCTATGGTGGATCGAGGTAAAAATCCAAACACCCTTTGAATGCTAGATCTACTTGAATCCAAAAGTTGAATATTTTTCTCTGTTTAAGGAAAGTGAAAGGGTCCTGAATCAAACTAGAGATGTTGATGATCATAAGACAGGAAAAGATGGAATCTTTGACTTGCTTGAACAGAATCCTGAGATTTGCCAAACCAAGGTTATCTACGATTACTGCTGTCAATAATGATTCATCTATCTTCGTATACTTGAGTTTTTTCTTCTTTTTCTCTTGAATTTGCAGGTTGGAGAGTTAGCAAAGTCATTCCTTTGGGATCCGTTCTTACCTGTGCGATTGGAAGACACGCTATTTCATGTTCTGTTGCTTCTCTCAAAGCACAGAGTCCAATTCGTGCCTGTCATTGATCAATCAAACTTTCAGATCGCTGGTGTCATAACACAGGTAAATCTAATCCGTCCGAAAAATTTTCAGTTTTTATCAAATTTCTGAAAGGGTTCGTTAACTCTGTTTGGCACAAACATATTTGGTAGATTGATGTAATCCAGTTGTTGCTTCAATCCGGTGGGCTAGAGTGGTTCGATGGAATTGCAGACAAGGCTATATCTGAGTGCAGGTAAACACAATCAACTTTCATTCAGTGTTCATGCTTGAATCATCACTATGGTTTTGAACCCTTTTTGCTTCACCAATCAAGCATTGAAGGTGAACGCTTCTCAATTGTCTATGGTGATCAAAATTTAGCAGAAGCTCTTCATATCTTGTGGGAAAGCAGAGTTGGTGCAGTTTCAGTGCTTGATCGCAAGTCACAGAAGCTTATTGGGTGCATCAGGGACACTGATATTCATCTCCTTTTCGAGAATAACGAACTGTTTAACAATAGAAAGTACGTACATAACACAATTCTTGGTGTCTAGTTGGAGAAGAAACCAGTGATTGACGATGAACACTTAAACAGGATCAGAGCTGTGGAGGAATTTATTCAGATGGAAGCTGCAAAACTTAATTCTGAATCTGATCAAAACCCTGAGAAAGATCTAGGACGTGTTCCAGCCCCAAGAATGAACAGACCAGTCACGATCAGAAGAAGCACCACTCTGAAGCAAGCAATGAAGAATTTATCAGATACCAAGAACAGTTTCTGCTTTGTGGTTGATGATTCAGAGAAGCCAGTGTTCATGATCACATTAAGAGACATAATTGTTCAGTTTGCCCCACCTTGTATCGATTCAAGTATCCATGGAGGTGGGTTCTTTGAAACTGCACTAGAACAGGCAGGTTGCAAAGTTAAAAATGGAACCATGATTTGTGACAGAAAATGAGTTTTTCAGTACTCTACAAGCTGTTCTTTAAGCTGTCTTACTCTTTATTAGTAGAGAGACTGTTTTCAAACCGCATAGTTAGCCCGATTTAGCTTGAAGTCGATGGATATGTTCAATTTTACAAGACTTCCAACTTGAAAGTTGGTTTAATTTGGTTCAAATCAGTTAGGTATTGTTTTGATTTAATCAAGCTTTGAATAGTTTGGTATAAATCAAACTAAACATTATTCAGAATTCAGGTTGAATAATCCGAGCCATAGCCTATCAAAAATACGGATCATTAAGAATAAAGATTAAATCGAATGTGGCTTCCAAATTTGATTGGAATCTTATAAAGTTCGAGCCTAAGCTTAATTTAGCTTGAAATCAAAAAATTTGTATTAGGCGAAAAGGAAACCAGTGTACCGATAGACTGACTATTCAAGTCTTTTTACCTAGTCAAGGATTGCATCTTTTTCAGGAGCTCCCAATGATTATTATGGATATACCAAGATATGAAAAGAGCACTCTACCGCAGAACTCTGTGTTAATGGGGTGTATAGAGTGGAATGTATTTTGTTTTGTCTTTTATCTTTTGTAAAAAAAAATTGTACTAGGCTCCAAAATTTTTGTGAAGCCTATAAGACAAATAAAAAAAAACGAAAAGGGAAAAGACTTACCAGCCCTCACCATCGTTTCACGTTTCCTAAATAATAGACGAATAACATTGCGCCTGTCATTCAACTGCGTCACTGTCGGTAATCCCTCTTTTTCCTCCCCTCCATTTTTTCTTCTCTCTTTCGAATCACATTTAAGAAAGTTATAAGCAAAATGTCTCCTTTCAAGCAGCTATAGATCTGTTAACTTTGATCCTATTTAGGTATTTTTCCCATAAAAAAAATTTCCTTTTTAATTTCCATCTTCACGTCAACAGCTTAAGGTCAGTTTCTTTTAATTCCTGTATTTTTCTCTGATTTTCTGAGCTTGTTCTTATGCTGCGATGCGCTCTGAGACCTTAATCTCGACATACATGTGGATTACATATGTTTGTTTGCTTTTGTTTTCAATAGGGCGTTTACATTTCTGTGTATTGTGGGTTCTGGTTGGTTATAGATCTGATTGTTGGATTTTTGATGGGCATGTCTTGTCTTGTTGCTGTGAAATATTACTTTAATCATTTCAGATCTTGTGTCGTTTTGATTAAGTGGATAGATATGCTGGATAGGGGCTTGTTATGGGCATCTGGGTTCTTTATAAAGATGGTGAAATTTAGTTTTTTTTTAATGGATTTTCCAAGCTTTCTTGATAATTTGCTTACTTGGGTTTTTATGTTTATGTATATCTAAACGTACATAGGCTTGTGGTGTGGTGGGTTTTGGCTCATTTGTTGCAACAATTTGAGGATGGAAATAAGCTTAAATGGTGGATTTGGTTGGAAAATGGAAATCTTGTGTTTCATGAGCTTGGATTCTATGGTGTATGCAATTGATTTTTTGGGTTTTTTTTTTTAGTGTAACCATTTTGCAAGATGTGTTAATATGTGGTTCTAGCTTTCGTGCTTTTCGGATGGTAAGGGGTAGAGCATAAACGTGATGAAATGTCCATGTATTGGCTTTATGTTGTGATGGTTCCACAGCTTTTCTTTAAAATATGCAGGATTGTAAGACCTGAATCAAATGGATGGAGGTGGGGGGGAGAGTGCCTCAGTGGCTTCACCTGTAGCTCAATGGGGACATGATGCTTGGAGGATGTATCAGTACTATCTGGATAAGACCACACCTCATACGCTCTACAGGTGGATCGGGACCCTTGTTGTTGTGGCTATTTACTCTTTGCGGGTTTACTATGTTCAGGGGTTTTACATCATTTCATACGGACTTGGAATCTATATGCTTAACTTGTTCATTGGATTTTTGTCACCTCTGGTTGATCCTGAAATTGAAGCTTCAAATGGCTCTCTTCTGCCAACCAAGGGTTCTGATGAGTTCAAGCCATTCATTCGCCGACTTCCGGAATTCAAGTTCTGGTGAGGAAATATTTTCCCTTCTCTCTTTTTGTTTCTTGTCCTGTTGGTTCAGTCCTTCATGTACAACTTCACTTTACTCGTTGCTGTATGATTTAGCTTTCCTGTATATATGTACGATATGCTCACCAAATCAATCTTTCATGATGCTGGATAATATTGGAGGGAAGTATAATTGCAGTCATAGACCAATTTATCTATAGATATTTAGACAGATTTGGTAAAATTAATCTTCAAAATTGGGTGTATGTTCTACATCTAATTGGAAACACCAGCAGAAGATAAATCTTTGTAGCCTGTTCACCTATATAATGTCGAGAAAAATGTTCAGAACCAGTACATGATGTTTCTAATTGATTTCTTGATCATTTACATGCATTTGAGAATAAATAATTGGGACTGGAAGTGTTAGCAGTTAGTTAATTGAGATTCCTATCTCAGATGACTCCCTAACTGCTTGAGGTTGATTTCAAGAATTAACTGTCCAGTTTTGTGCTCCAGAATGAATCCCTTTTCTTTGCTACTTGTTTATGTTTCCAGGTATTCCTTCACAAAGGCATTCTGCATATCATTTCTGATGACTTTCTTTTCCATATTTGACGTTCCTGTGTTTTGGCCCATACTGCTCGTCTATTGGATTGTTCTCTTTTCCCTTACCATGAGGCGCCAAATTGCGCACATGATCAAATACAAGTATGTCCCGTTCAGCATAGGCAAGCAGGTGAGTTTCAGTTATCTTTTAGCAATCTCTCTCTGTTACTGGAAGAACTTAATTTAGTAGAATTTGAGGTTGCGTTAGTCAAACTTATATTTCCTTTGTCTTCCACAGAAATATGGTGGTAAGAATTCTGCCGCGAGTAGCGGTAATTCCCGTGCAGACTAAAGCTTGGTTGGTCGGTCCATAGGCACTTTTAGAAGAGGAACAGATGGGAAGAGAACTGTAGAACTGAAGATTCATGACTGTGTTTTTATTATTTAGAGAAACACATTGATTATACTCTGGATTTGAATGTGCTCTTAACCACACTACCTAAGAGAATTAGTTGTACTTTGCAATGAAAATGATACAACGAGGTCTGATGTTTGGACAAGTAAAACTTTCCTTTTTGTACATTTATGCAGATGATTCAGGCAAGGCTTTGAATATGGTATCCAAATTTTTTACCCACCAAAAGCGGTGTCTGCCATTGTCATTCATGAGAAAACATGAAGGATTGTTGATTCTGGCATTTCGTGTTAACATCATGATTTTCTCTTTGAAGGAAATGAAGAGTATAGTTTAGTTTCCTTACAGGTTCACCTTTTTAATTAGCTTATGTGAAACAATATTAGTGTGTATGCTAATACATTCTGCTCCAGGGATGACAGGGTTTGACTAGGCTCTAGCTTGGAAACTTGACTTGTTATAATAAATTAGTTCGGATATAATTTGATCTGGTCTAACTTAAATTTAACATACCAAGTTAAATTTGCTCAATTCAAGTTTAGATTTAGGTTCATACGATCAAGCTCGAGTTTGAGATTTAGGGAGCTCGGGTTCGACTCTGGCCATTACTAATCTTTTTACTCCTTTTTATAATTTATAAATTCAAGTTTTCTAAATTTGAGAATATTTAACCATAATCAAATTTCATTTTTTTTGAGACTCAGCACATACATTTCAAGCATGGCTTTGTTAGGATTAAATCTATGGAATCAGAACGAACCAATAAATTTTTATTGACTTGATATTCATACAATTAATCGGTTCTGTCCTCCTTTTTTAACCTCCTCTCTTTGTACATTTGAAGAAATTTCAGAAGCTCAAAGTTAGATCCTAGCATGGAGGAAGATCCTTAGGAGGAGGTAAGATTGTTTGATCTGGGTCATTTCCATTCTCAACAACAAATGCAGTTTTCAGACCCCAGCCTGTATGGAGCTCCAGGTGACAATGCAGAAACCAAACCCCTGAAGGATGATTGAAAAAAATACAAGTAATGGTTATACATATAAAAGAATCAAAGAGTTGATCAGTTTTCAGTCTAGTTCATACCTGGATTATCTGCCCTGAACCTTATAGCGGTCCACCCTCCAGTCGGTACTCCGACAGTATTTCTTTCTGGAGGATCAACTAAGTTAAACTTTGCAGGGTCTTTTTCAGGATCAAAGTTCCCAATTCCAGTTCCAACAACGAAGAAATTGTAACCATGAAGATGAAAGGGGTGTGACTCAACCGTTAGAAGATTGGTATCCTGAAGTACCAAATCCACTGTTGAATTGTAAGCAATCTTACTGAGCCTAGTGCCTAATGTGGTACCAAGATTTGCAGTAAGTGGTGCACCAGTGTAATTGAATGGTGTTGGAGGGTTATCAGGAAAATCTGTTCTGAAAACTCCATTGATGTTGAAGTAATGAGCTTGAAGGAGGCCAATTTTAGGCATCACAAAGGTGATGTTGTTGAGTGCAGCAGTAAGTTTTGTTCCATTTAAGCAGGTTGGACATGGGTTTATTCCCAAACCAATTGTGTACAGAAGATGCCTGTCTACTCTGACAGGTACATTTGCAGGAAACTGAGGAGAGTTCAGGCTTCTGAGCTTGGAATTGTAATCAAGTGCAAAAGCAGTGTCATTAGGTGCTGGTAGTTGAGGAAGGATAGGGAGGACAGTGTTTGGGATGGCTTTATATTGCAGAATTCCTGTTGCAGTTTTGTTGTCTATGGAGATTGCAGCATCCATGAAAGGCCTGGAAGCCATGAAATACCTGCCAGGTGCTTGTGTTGCTCGAACAAGAACGTTTGTGGTTTGGCCTGGTGCAATTAGGATTGCGTTAGTTGAAAAGGGTTTTGTGTAAACTGCATCAATTTCTACCACAGTCAAGTTATGGCCTGCAATGGCGAAGAAAAGCTCGTCGTTGAGTGCAGCATTGATGATTCTCAACAGGTATGTCTTTCCTTGCTCAACCTCCATGGCAAATGTATCTGTAAGGAACACATTTCCACTTGTTCATGTTATTACTTATTAGGAATAACAGGTACCTGACGATTAACAAGTCACTAAATAGAAACTTCATTAATCATATTTAAGACAGCTAATTAAGGAACCAAAAGAAAAAGAAGATCAAAGTAAGAACTGACGTTTCTCTGAACAAGGGAAGAGCGGTCCTGGTTTTCCATTGATGGTATGAGCATCAGATGCATTTGGTGGCAATCCCAGCTTGTTCCCTTGTTTCTCTATCTCTTCAACATCAAAATTCCACCATTCTCCTGCATCATTTTCCAGGAATTTTAACTCAACCTCTTGCTTTCAGTTCAAATTAATAGATAATAAATTGTTTCCAATAAGTACACAATGTATTGTAACCAATGATTAAAAAACTCAACTGATTCGAGTAATTTAATTATAAAAATTTTGAATAGGCTAATTTTTTAGTTCAAATTTTAACTTTCTAGTTATATTTATTTTAATAAATCTTGTAGTTAAAAAATTATTATTTTATTAATTAATCGGTCAATTTTTTAAATTATTTAATTCTTATAAACTAAAATAAATCAATTATTTTTTATTTAATAATTTTATTTTTAATTAAACTTTTAATTCTTCAATTTTATTCAAGTTTTTACCGGTTATATGATAATTTAATATTAGTTAAATTTTTTAAATCTTAAGTCTCTTATTTTATCGGTCGAACTTCTGGTTCAATTTTTAAAATATTAATTATTACACTTATTTAAAATACTAATTAACTCAATAAAAAATTAAATAAAAAATTAGAAAGAACAATAAAATACATAGACTTCTCGAAACTTCTTTAAATTTTCTTAATCTTTAAATTTTCTTTTAAAAAATTAGTTTGTAGTTTTCACTTTTTATAAAAACTCTTTTCTTATATTACAATGAAACATATGCAATATGTATATAAATCAAATATAACTAATATGATAATTCAACTCAGCTGTTAAACTCAACTTGAATTAATTAAATTTAACTTAAATTAATAATTTAAGATAATTATAATAAATTATTAGTTTATGTCATATTTAATTTATCCAATTCAAGTTTGAGCTATTTATAGTTTTTAATTTTTAGAAAAAGATTAAAAATTTAAAACTATTTATATTTTCCAATTTTTTAGAGAAAGATTTTTTTTTTGATAAAGTAAATCTATTGACTTCAAAAAGAATGATGAATTTAATTAGGGCTTAAATATATTTTCATTAATTATAATAAATGGTTTCATTATCACTTCCAAAGACTTAGAATTCCACAAAACCCATGTTCTTAAAGTCTTACCTAGAATCACAATCTCTTCCCTGTCTGGCTGAGGAAAAGGAAATGGAGTCCCTTGCTTAGGCATTATAACAATAGCTCCATAAACAGTAGCTCTTAGCCACAAGATATGTGCATGCCACCACAGTGTTCCTCTTTGACCTGTTACGTTAAAATCATATGCATAACTCTTCCCTGTCTGGATTGGACATTGTGTTATATAAGCTGGTCCATCTGCCCAACCATTACGATATTGTTTCAATCCATGCCTGTCATAAAAACGGAAAAACAAGAGATTTCAGGTCAAAATCTTACATAACCTTCACCAACAACCAATCCTACCAGTGAATCGACATGTTGTATTGTGCATGGTTTGTGACATTGATCAGAACTCTGTCTCCTTCTCTGACATATACTGTCGGTCCTGGAAACCTTCCGTTTACTGTCACAATAGGCTTGGAATGACACAACCTGCTAATGTTTCTCACCTGAACCTGGCAAAAGAGCAGTAAACAGTTCCGCCAGTTAAAGCAAGACCACACAAATGTCAACATTCGAAAACACATCATTCATGGAACACGTACATCGAATTGGTATGTCTTGACGTCAGCTTTAGCAGGAACAGAAACAGAAACAAACCCAAGTAAGCAAAGGATAAGAAAGGAAGAACCCAAGTAAGGTTTTCCGGTTACTGCCATGGTTGGTGCAATATGTTTATTTGGTTGTATAAGAGACTGAGGTAGTGAAAAGTGGATTGTTTGTTTTTATAGTGCTTGAAATAGCTTAATCAGTTTGTTAAAGGAAGTTGGAGTGGGTGGGTGTTGGATTGGGTAGGTACTTGGGGTTAATGACCAAAACTTGTAAGCAAGATACTGAGAGTGACCTGATGAAAAAGGTATCAATTCAGCTTGAAGAAGAGATAAGAACCGCCAAGTCATATACTCAGGAATGTGTTCAAGAAATTAAAGAATACAAGCATGAGGGCTACGTGAGGCCTAAGGCCATCTCCAACCATTCCAACAAATTTTTACACCAAATTTGGTGTAAAGTGAAATAATCTCATCACTTTTTACACCAAATTTGATGTTATTCCAACCATTTTATACCAAATTTTTACACCAAAATTTTTTCAAAGAATATGCTACAATAATTTAGTTATTAAGTAAATTAATTTATATTTAAACAATCATATAATGATTTATTTATTAACTAAATTAATTTATATTTATACAATAATTTTTATTTATTTATTTATTTAG
>JAOSBK010000205.1:43150951-43162508 GCA_027568895.1 Erythroxylum shatona | reverse complement strand
TGAATTTATAACACTTATAAATAAGAATTATAAATAAATATTAAAAATAAATTTAATATTATATTCAATATTATTCTTGTTTTAAATGTCCTAATGAGATATTTGTAATGATATATTTTGTGTAAAATAATAAATATGTTAAATTTAATTACTTAGTAAATTATGTAAATAAATCAATTTGTGAAAGAGACATAAAAGGAAAAAATTAAAAAGTAAATGGATAAAGTTGTCTTTTTTTACTTTTGGTGTAATGAATAGTAATGTTCATTGCACCATTTTAGTGTGTACTTTTGGTGCCTTGGTTGGAGTAAATTTTTTGCACTAAAACACTAAATTTGATGTTTTGGTGCCTTTGTTGGAGATGGCCTAACATGGGTTCCCTAAACCTAAACTTTACAGTCAAGAAAAAGACACCAACGTTTCATTTATGGATTATTAATGAAATGGAATAGAATGTAATATTATTCTATCGTTTGGAATAAAAGTTTATAATGAAACAAAATAAGATGAAAGAGGAGAGTTTCGTATTACATCTCATTCAATTATAAACAGTAAAAACAAAAAACCTCTAATTTGGGAGGTTTATGATGAAATGTAAAATGATAAACAACTTTACACTATATTACATTATAAATCCTTCATCCAAACAACATTTTACTATATTATGTTATGAACCCTTTCATTCCTTCCAAACAACAATATTCTAATATTATATTTATTTACGTTCTATTGCAATATAAATCATTATATTCTATTCCATTAAAATCTTTACATCCAATCAAATACAGCCTTAGGGTTTACAAATTTAGCTCGAGTCTGTTGGATTAGCTCGAGTCAAGTCCAACCGGTGTTGTTTTAATTTAATAGACTAAAATGGTATTATTTTAGTTTATAATTTAAAGAGTTTATATTATTTTAATTAATTAAATTAAAATAACATTTTTTAATGTTAATATTGTTCGATTTAATTTATTGTCGTCCCTATAAATTTACTACAAGGAAGTGTGCTCTCTCTTTTACATGTAAATTGTTAAGAGATAAATTAAAAGTGATTAATATTGATTAAAAATTTAAGAAAGACAAGATTTAGGTAACTTAAATATGTTAGGAGGCACCCTGATCCTCCAGTAAGAAGATGCGAGCAGAATGTACTTAAAGACTGTAAGAGAAAAAATGAAGGCTTAAAAAGAATTGAAAAGAAGAGATAAAAATGATATGACTTTACTTAAATTTAATAATGACATGATACTTAATAGAAAATTTTGGTGTACTAATATACAAATAAAGGATCTTATATAGAGAAGTCATTCTCATTCCTTTGAGTCTTTTAAACATTTTTTCAAGCTTTGTGTCTTGTATTTAATTTAAACTTTTAGTAAGTAATACTTTTTTTCTAATTATTTAACTTATATATTTTCTTTCTTAGCTTAAATATTTACTTGTAATGAGTTGTTTAATTTTTTGTATTTTTCTTTTTTATATGTATTTATTTACTTATTTTATCTTTATTTTTACCCTTTACCTTATTTGATATTTATTGTATTACTTATACATATATCATCGCCGTCATCTTTTATGTGCATTTTATTTTTAGTTTATTTTTAATCATTTTTATTTTATTATTTTAATATATATGTGCATATATTTATATATTTATTTTCATACGAGTCTATTGAAAACAATATTTCTACGAGTTAGAGATGAGACTGTATACTACTAAACTTCTCTAGACTTTGCATATCAACAAGACTTTTACTAAGTTATTATTGTTGTTATTGTTAATTAAGGTTGACAAATCTGACTTACACTACTTCGATAAAATGATATTATTTTAATTAATTAAATTAAAATAATGTTGACTTTATTTTATACTTAAAACTAGATACTGTTTTAATGAATTAAATTAAAACACCGTCATTTAATATTAGTCCAAATTGATGAAACTCGACTCTATTCATTGTAATCTTTTTTTTTTTTTGTTGCCTACGAGGTGTCTTAAGAAGGTTTCAGTTATAGGAATGCATCTTTAAGTCATCCACATCCAGATTAATCCCCATTCAAGTCGGGTAGGTCCTTTGTAGGAGGTAAAGCTCTGACTCTAAATTTTAAATGGCTGCATACATGAGGACAGTTCGAATTTGTGATCTCACTTAAATTAAAAGAGCCTCTTACTATCTCATTTTTACTGTGCCTTTTAGTCCGCGTGCTCTCTCTTTTGCATGGGAAGTGTCACTTGGAACCTTAGACGAGAGGTCATCTTAGAACGTTGCTTCTAAGCTTTTAGTGCTTTTTACTTGGAGTTTGTGGGACTACACAGTACGTAGCTTTAAGCACAGTATCTCACTGCTTTGATTTGACATATATCGCCCGACAGTACCTTCAAGCACAGTATATTATTTAATTCATGATTAAATAGGTTTATATTAGTAGAAATTTGTCTGAGAAACTGTTTTTAAGAGAAGTTTCTTTAAGAAGTCAGATGATTATTTAATTATTATTTAAAAATTTTATACTGATTGATAATATAAAAATAAAAGATATTTTTAATTTTAATTATATTTTATTTTATAATAAAATTATATATATATATAAATGATATTAAACAATATACAAAACATAATATATTAATTATTATATAATTTTAAATGATATGAAAAATATATATAACAAAATCTTTATACTTTTTATAAAGAGATTGTAATTTTAACAAGTGACTTTCTAATAGTAAGGAAGCAACATATTATATTTTAAATTATAGATAATATGTATTTTTATATTATATGTATTTTAAAATTTAATTAAAAAATTAAAATCCCTAAAGAGTTATTTCCATTAAATTTAAAATTTTTTGAAAAATAATTAAATTAAAAGAGTCTCGTATCATCGTATGTCTGGTATAAATTAAAAAAAAAGAAAACGAAAACCAGAAATTCACAACAAAAATTTGAAGACTCCCTGTTGCGTGGATCTGATCTGAACAACCTCAAGGCCTCAACTTAACAAAACCTATTTCTCTGGTCCAGATTGTGGGCTATATCTTCTGCAATAAAACCAGGTAATGCCTAACTTTTTGGCCCAAAGTGGGTTGCGAGAGGGCTCTGCATTTCAATGGAAGCCACAAATATCTTATATAAAAACACTAGACACGGCATTTTTCAACCCTGGAAGCTGTTTTGTGGCGGCGGTTTAGTGTGTCTATGTCTCTGCTATTCTGGTTCTCCTGTTAGTTTTTCCATGAAATAATCTTTGCAAGAGAAGGTGCAGTGATGATGAATGTAATGATCTCGTTAATCTGATTAACATGTTATGAGGAAAAACTCTATTTTCCATTCTTAAAACCACTGAGCACCTTCTCTCTGAACTCTTCTTATTGCTTGCTTCTCTTGTCTGTTATTTATTTTTCTTTCTTCAAAAAGAAGTGTTTGTAGTTTTTGATTCTGTATTTGGTTCTTTCGTAATGCACTTTTCTTGTGAAAGATTGAAACTTTTAGTAAACCCTTTTCAGGAAATGCAAATTAGGTTAGAGAAACAGGGTGTGTTTGGATTGGATCATTTGTATTTTGAAACCCTTCATGAACTATACTTATGTTCTTTGATTCTTTCTGTAAGTTCTTTGAAAACTCGCTTCTCTTGTTAAAGATTGGAACTTTTCGTAAATCCTTTTCAGGAAATGCAAATTGGGTTACAGAAACAGGGTGGGTTTGAATTGGATCAATTGTATTTTGGAAACCCTTCAAGAACTATACTTGTGATCTTATATTCTTTCTGTAAGTTCTTTGGAATCTCACTTTTCTCGTTAAAGATATTAACGTTTCGTACACCCTTTTCAGGAAATGCAAATTGGGTTAGAGAAACAAGGTGGATTTGGATTGGGTCATTACTCATTTGTATTTTGAAACCCTTCAAGATCTGTACTTGGGATCTTCTATTCTTTCTGTAATGGCCTGCTTGGTTAGACAGAATAGCATATTTTATTCTTAGCATATTCTTATTCCATGCATATTCACCATTCGTTAAATCTGTGTTTGGTTACTTTGAGGAATAGCTAATGCCAACTTTATACTAATAATTAGAAAATTTATAATAATAATAAATTTAATAATAATAAGCAAAAAATAGTTTTTATAGTAATGATAATAAAAATAATAATAATAAATTAGTTTAATAATAATAATAATAACAATAATAAGAAAACTGTTATGAATAATAATAATAATAAAGAATTTAATAATACTAATAATAATAAAAACAAAATTAATTTTATATAATAATAATAATAATAATAATTATTATTATTATTGTATAAAAATAAAAATAAGAATAAAAATAATTGATAAAATAAACAATAATAAGAATAATTAATAATAATAATAATAAGTTTTTATCTTTTTGTTATTTATTCATTTGTTATTTCAAGTTTATATTTTTTAACTAAATATTGACATTATTTTTTTATTCCATTATTTTGAACCAAATAAAGTTATACTCATTCTATTCTATTCTTCATTTTTTCTATTTTTAAAAATAATCATTCTATTCTTTATTTATTCGGTTCAGATAATTAATAATCAGAATAATCAATAATAATAATAATAATAATAATAATAATAATAATAAAGATATTTTGTTCTTTTTGTTATTTATTTATTTGTTATTTAATTTTCAAATTAATCGTTGATATAAAGTTTTTTATTTATTTCATTCTTTAAACTAAAAAAGTAATATTCATTCTATTTTATTCTTCATATTTTCCATTCCTATTCTTTATTTATTCCATTTCTTGAATTAAACAGGCCTAATTTCTTTGAAAACTCACTTTTCTTGTTTTTTTTTTTGAAATCACTTTTCTTGTTAAACATTGCAACTTTTCGAAAATTGTATGGATTAGAGATATAATATTAAAATGAGTTTATTATATAGATAGAAAGGAGTAAGATAATTTAAAAAAATTAGGTAACAAAATAAAAAAGGTGTAAGTTATTACTAATATAATTTACTCAATTAAATGTAATTTATGAGAAACATAAAATAATTAAATATAATATATATTAAATTGATTCTCAAAATTTTCAATTTTAATGGAAGTTAATTAATTTAAAATTTGCATAATTGGATTGAAAATTCTGCAAACAACTCAATTCGAGCACGCAGATTCAATTCAAGGCGGTTGGTAAACCACCGAAAGGGACAGACATGAGACAACGTAATTGAAGTCAAAAGGACACGGAACTTTGGTTGAGACCCCAAAGAAGATAAGGAACTTTGTCTTCCTTGAGAAATAAAAAAAGAGAGCATGGAGGTAGTTGAAGAAGACGAAGAATACAACTGGAGAGAAGTTAGATTGCCATCGTTAATCCCTGTTGTATCAGAACCAGAGCTTGAAAGAGAGTCTGGTGAAAGGAGGAGAGGCAGAGACATACTCATAGCTGTCGATCATGGACCCAAAAGCAAGCAAGCCTTTGATTGGGCTCTGATTCACTTCTGCAGACTAGCTGACACGATTCATCTCATTCATGCTGTTTCCAGTAAACACAGATTTTGTGTTTTTTTTTTTCTTGATTTTTGATATTTTTAAGTAGGTTTATCAATATGAGATGGTTCGTTTCTCTTCTGGGTTTTTGCAGATGTGAACAATGAGGTGGTTTATCAGGCGACTCAGGGACTCATGGAACAGCTTGCTGTGGAGGCTTTCCAGGTTGTAATGGTAAGCGAACTTCTGATTTTTTTTTTTCCCACTTTGATTGAATAAAATTCAAGGTTGTTCGAAATGCGAATTGAGGATAAGGGATCATGAACTCTTGCTTTCATGAAATCAGGTAAGGACCATGGCTCGGATTGTGGAGGGTGATGCGGGAAAAGTAATATGCAAAGAAGCTGAAAGATTAAAGCCTGCAGCTGTTGTTATGGGTACCAGAGGCAGAAGCATAGTTCAAAGGTATTTCTGCTCACTCACTCCTTTTGTTCTTTTGTTATAAAACCTATCTTGACTCATATTGTATATTCCTGCAGTGTTTTGCAGGGAAGTGTGAGTGAGTATTGCTTTCACCATTGTAAAGCAGCACCTGTTATAATTGTTCCAGGGAAAGGTACAGATTTATCCTACTGTTCAAGTTAAGATTAGTGATTTTCAATTATTGATATCTTTCACTTCTGAATCTGCAGATGCTGGAAATGAATCTCTGATATAGTGAGCAAGTGTCAGGATCATTAGATTGGTCAGGTGAGAGTTGCGAAATCTGTGTTTTATGTATTTTCTTTAGAATAGAAGCTTGATGGTCTGCAAATATTCAGACAATATTACTTCTGTGTTCATGTTGGGTGTAAACATTGTAATACCTGTAATTCTTAGAATGGACTTGATTTGTTGTCTGAGTGGCTTACATAATTGACTGCCAAGTTATATCTAAGCTTTTGCTCTTGGGATTTGAATAGAGGTGACAATTGTGATCCGAATCTTGAGTTTGGGGGGGCGGTTTGAGATTCGACTCAAGTTCGTTCCCTTCTCCAAACGACATGTTTAGTATGTAAATTTAAGAAAATGGACATATAACATAATCAAGGAGATATAAGAACTTGATAGCTTCATATTAATGTTGCTAATTTATGTTCAACTAAATTGAAGACAACAAAGAGCTGTCATATCTTATAAGTAAATCTTTCTTCCAGTTGAGACCTTAGGCGAAATGCAAATCAATGGCTTATTGCTTTGAGACTCTATGATTTAGTTGTAAACTTTAATCATCGTTGGTAAAAACTAGTGGATTAAAATTAAAGGTTGCATCTTTAAGATTGATGTAGGATTACTTGACAATGGAACTATATAACAACCAGAAATAACAAATTAATTGGTGCGTAATCTTTTACAATTATTTTAATTTAGTATTAAAATTTTAAAAAAAATTAATTTAATGACTAAGCTTTTAAAATATGTACAAATCATGTCGAAATGTTACTTTTGTAATTGTGATTAATGTTACATGAAAGTTCATTTATTTGTTATATCAACAAAAAATAGTGTTTTTACTTTAATTATACAAATTTTGAAAGGTCAATGGTAAATTAAAACTTTAAAAAATTTAGCACTAAAGTGCAAATTTGATTATAATATTTTTATCAAAATACAAGTTAAATCTTAAAATTTTAGAGTATTTAATATTAGAATTTTTAATATGGTTAGAGCGTAAAACTCGTTAAAAAGAATTAGGTTTGGATCTTGCCAAAATAACCAGAACTAGTCATTTAGATAGTTGACCTTTATTATTTATAAACTTTTTAATATTTTCTTGTTTAGTTAACATGGTGTATCCCCTATTGACTAAACACTATGTCCATATTAAAAATTATAATATTTAAAAGGCAAAAGGTACGAATTGGGCCGTAACATAGCCAATATCAAGATTAAATCTGATACCATGTTTAGCAAAATTGTTTCTAACAGTATAACTCTTGAGGAGTCCCCTTAGGAGTTGATTCATGGCTGATATTTCTAATAATTCACTTCTTATGTTAAGATAGCTTGTGGAAGGATTACCAAGTCCATCTATATAAACATAACAGAAATTTAAATTTTAAATAAAAAAACTCAAACTTAACTTAAAACTCAATCAAATTAAGCTCGAGCTTAATTGTCTAGAGATAATTTGTTTTATGGTAGGGACTTAGTTTTCATTCATTACAGCCCACATAGTCCCACCTCACATCAATTCAAAACTCAATCTCTCTGGTCTCCTCATTCCATCCCATAACTTTTTATTTTAGTGGTGGCAAGATTTCATATACATTCCAAGAAAATGAGGGATTTGACCTTAAAAGATGTATCAATATTACCAAGTCCATGCAAATAGACATAACCGAAATTTAAATTTTAAATTAAAAAACTCAGGCTTAACTTAAAACTTGATCAAATTTGGTTCGAACTTAATTGTCCGAAGATAATTTGTTTTAAGTTAGGGACTTAGCTTTTATTCATTACAACCTACGTAGTCCCACCTCAGCTCAATTCAAAACTCAATCTCTCTGCTCTCCTCATTCCATCGTATAACTCTTTTTTTAATTTTGGTGGTGGCAAGAATTCATGTACATTGCAAGAAATTAGTGGTAATTAGTGGAGCATCTCAGTCCAAATACATTGGGAAGGTAATTAGTGGTAAAAATTATAGACTAACACCATTTTGCAGATTCTCTATTTCAAATATGGTATCAACACATATCACAGCACATATACTACTCATATGGGAAAAAGAGAGGATGGAAATGATAAGCAATTCTACTTCAATTCAAGGAGCATGGAGCTTTGACAGGAAATGGTTTTGGTGTCGTAGGTCTACAGCTTTCCTTACATCTATGTTTGCAAGTCAGATGATCAAAAGTGAAAAATCGAAGGGGGTTAATTAATTCGCAGACTATCCACAAATTATTTTTCGCACAATTAAATCAAAAATCACGAACGCAAAATAATGAAGACGCCGACGTTTGGTAACGCAGTTCGACACACTCTGCCTAAGTCTGCGGGGCCCTCACTCAGATTAATCACTTCCACTGTAGTTCACAAAAATTACACAAGATTGATCTATCCCTGTACCGCTCAATCTATGTAACTGACCCACAACCTAACTACCCGTGAAAGATCTTCACGTCCAATAACACGACCGACTCTTGTTAACCTCGTCAGAGGATTTTCCTAACTATTTCTATTCAAAAGCAAAGATAAATAAAACAATAACGCAACAATTTCAGATCTGAAAATTTTCACCAAAATAGCCAAGTAGCAGCACCAACTATATATGTTCTCATTTGTGACAAAGCCTTCTTTGTGCTGCAATCATCAATCAACTTCAAGAACCCAGCAAAAATCGCAACTGCACATAACCCTTGGACCGTTTCTCACACGCAAACCAGAGCAAAATACACAGATCAAAAGATGCCCTACACATGCTTTCCACGTCAGCCAAAAAGACAATACACCTTATTCACGCAACCTTGCTAAATTTTCCTTAGAAGAAACCTTTTCAAATAGGGATAGTATTGGATAAGCAATCAATATCCTAAAATTATACTAATTAAGATTATATTTCCAATTCAAATCCCAAGCACTATCCAATTCCAAAAGAATGCAATCTCCAATACCCAATCACCAATTAAGGCACATCTTCAAGAATTATGGAAATTCCCATGTCCAATTAAAAATGCCAAAAATAAAAATAAGATATATGTAAAATAAATCCTAACATATATCAATAACAAATATACCATCAAATAAATATATCATCAAGGCAATATTAAAAATCACAGATGCAAAGTATATCATTAACTATTCTCCCCTTTTGTCATTATCAAAAAATAGAAGGAAAGAGTAACTAAGGCATCAAACAATACCATAAGTACGTAAGGAAAGAGTAACTAAGGCATCAAACAATGTCATAAGTATGTAAGGATAGACAATCAAAAAAAGTGATAAAATTATTAAGAAGAATCATAAATTTTTCTAATCAAAATCTACATGTCAAGAATTTGATTTTGCATGTTGTTTATCTAGTTGCACATTTGATCTTGATTGGAAAATTTTCCTTCAGTTGTTGAAGGATCAAGTGATTGTTGCTCTGGAGTATGGCATGGGCTAATTTTTTTAAGGCAATACCCAAGAGGTCTTTTGCTCCTCAACCCATGCAGTTTCTTTCAGCTTGTGTCCGAATTGGTAGGGAATAAAAGAATGGAACTTACCGGATGTGTACCAATCTATAGGTTAAAATCTTGTTTAACAGTATCCTATATGACAGACCACCAGTTGTATTCTTGTGACTTCCCTTGCCCACCATAAACTTCAGAATCATTGTTGGGAGGTTCATCTTGTTGCCCTTTAAAAGATTGTAGATAACATATGTATCCAGGAGACTACATCTTTCTACTAAACTACTCCTTGGAAAAATTGAAGTAGCTGAAATGGATACAAGGCATCTTGGCAGTAGGTCAAAGTGTCCACACTAGAGTCTCCCTTCATGGGCATTCTTAGTGTGTAGAAATATAAAGTGCACAACTTCTCCTAGATCAAGGTTAGCAATGTCTCACTTATGATAGGGAAGATCAGTCCTACATACAGGGAGTGCATTCAGAATGTTTGCCAAATTTTCTTCCATAATCAAGATCTCACACTCACGGACCCAAGAAATTATTGCCAGTTCTCCATAAAATTCTCATTTTCTCATGTATGTGTAAAATCATTTAACTAGGTCATCACACACTGTTTCATTCAAGTTCACAAAATTTTCCCAACCAACAGCAATCAAATAGGAAGACATGGTAATATCGATTTCATCAAATAGGTTAGAAGGCAAGATACGTCCAACTACCACCATTCTCTTTTTGTAGTGCAGCTTGTACCTTGCTTCAGCTTCCATCAATTGAAATAGCTTCACTGGTGCTATGTACTCTCCCTTCCAAAGTACGATGAGTTTCTTTGATTTTGTCATTTTGGCCTTAAGGATTTCTTCAAACATGGCTTCTTTAAAAACTGGCTCATCCCTAACAATTAGGTCCTCACTCTTTTCTTCGACCATAGCCGCTTTTCCTTTTCTTATTTCTTTCCTTTTTTATGAATCTTCTTCTTCTTTCTTTTCGACCTCTGAAGTTTCTTGTTGTAGCTTTCTTTTCCATACTTGCTCTAGTCCGTGGTCTTCTTATTAACCGAGCCAGTTCTTTATTTGTATCATCATCATTTACATCCCAATGCACTTCAAGCACTTTCTTATCCTTAGGACTAGGTTTATTAGTAGTAGAAGGAGGTGTGTAAGTTTTGGAAGAAAATTTATGAGGAGAAGAAGTGGTTAGAGTAAGGATAAGTATATGAAATCTTACTTTTCTTGTTTTCTCCCCCTTACTAGAGGATTCTTCCTCCACTTCTTTTCTTTCTTTCTTCTTCTTCTTCTCCATTAAAGTCAGAGACATATTGCTAGTCGATATAAGTTGACCAAAATAAAGAAAAAAAGGGTTATCTCAAGCATATGGCTTTCTGGATCTCATGCGCATAGATAATAGTAAACCTTATATAGTTACATTATGCAATTCTTTATATTTTCTAACATTTTTCAATGATTATTCCCATTGTGGTTATGTGTCCTTGCTTAAGGAAAATTATGAAGTTCTTAATAAATTTAAATTCTTTAAGACTGAAGTAGACAACCATTTGGAAAAATCCAAGATTTTCATATCTGACCGTGGTGGAGAGTATTATGGAAAACATGGTGTTTCAGGACCAAAAAAGGGTCTATTTGCTAGATATGTAAAATCATTTGGAACAATAACTCATTTCACTATATCGAGTAGTCTTGAGCAAAATGGTATGGTGAAAGGCATAACCGAACCCTAAAAGACATGATGAGGTCAATGTAGAGCAAGACTAACCTATTTGATTACCTTTAGGGTGAAACCATCAAGACGGCATTGCATATACATAACAGAGTCTCAAGCAAGTCAGTGTCAAAGACACCTTTTGAGATCTAGAAAGGGTGGAAGCCTAGCCTTTCACACATTCGAGTATGGGACTGCCCTGCTGAGGTGCACT
>JAOSBK010000205.1:43112290-43122626 GCA_027568895.1 Erythroxylum shatona | reverse complement strand
AGAGATATGAAATGAATATATAAAGAATAAGTCTTCTCTCCCAAATACTCTGAAATTGTAATTCTGGTTTTATAACAGTCTCACGTATCTTTGGATTATAGGGTAGAATATAATGGAGGTATTTGACAAATAACTTAATAGCTATTTTTTAAATTATTGACTAAAAGTTAACTTTTTGACTATCTTAAAAATTTATTGATGTATTTAGTAAATGATTTATTAGTTAACTTATTTATTTAACCCCAATAAGTTAATTTATAAAAGCTCCATAAGATGAGCTTTTAGAGTTCGTTGTTTGCTTAATGACAGTATTGCCCATCACTTTATTCTCTACTTTTGCTCTATGTGTTTTTAAAGTTGATTTTTTTATCGTATAATTATGTCGTAAAATTTGGAAGAATATAATAAAGGGGTTACTTAAAATTTTTAATCTTTATTTAATTTTATAATATTATTTTACATTTAAAAGACTATAATACTAAGTTTTTGAACATAAAAGTCACACCAAATTAATATTTTTAGTATATAACTACTATATATCGTATTTGTTTTATATTCTAATTATATATATTTTAATTTATTAAATAATAAAATTCATATATATTATATGAAAATTACTAATATAATATAACTCGTTGCATCATTCATATTAAAAGAGAATTTAATGTTGGATTATTATTATTATTATTATTACTATTATTATTATTATTATTAAACTTATAAACTTAATTTTTGTAAAATTAAATATATAAATCTAAATTCTTATAAGAATATTTAACGAAATACTAAGAAATATAATATTCATGCCTTTATAATTTTTTAAAATAATATTTTTATAAGTCATTTTATACATTAATAGCTAATACTAAATAACTAATTTTACTAAACATCTTTAATAGACAACTAATATTATCTGCTAGTCAAATCAGCTGATATAATCAGCTATTAGCTAACCACAGATAGAATCTGTTAATAGCTAATGTAATCCGCTGTTTGCCAAACAGGATTAATGTATTTATCTGAAAATATGATGTAGTTTTGAAAAATATTAAAATACAAGACATTGTAAAAAAGGCAAAGAATATTTTAGAAATGAGTTTGAATCGACAAACAAATCCCAAATTGACTGAGTTTAAATCAAATTTAGAATTCTAATTTAAAATTAATTTTATCAAATTTCAAAATGACATTCTTTTAATCATAACCTTAATTTTGATTGTTCGAACAAATTTAGGTTATTATCATACCTAAATATTTTTAGGGTTAATTACTAAAAAAATTCAAATTTTTGTCAATTTTTTAATTATAGTCTGAACTTTAAAAAGGAGTATTACCAAAAAAAACTTTAAAAATGAGCAATAAAATACTCAAACTTTCAAAATTTTTCAATTTTAGTCTATCGTTAGTGTTTTCGTTAAATTTATTGAGAAACTTTAACTATTAATGCACATCAATCAAAATTAACATAACAAATGAAGATTAATAAAATGACATCGTTGTTTAAAAATGACCTAGATCAGATTATGCAGCCCCGATGAATTTACGCTTTGATTTCAAGTTTTTCCTTAGTTTTCAGTTTGTTATCTCAATGTTTTCACTCTTCAATTTTTTAGATTACGCAGTTCTGACGTCCTCACACTAAGGACATCAGGAGAACGAATTAAAAATTAAGAACTTTCTAGTACAGTACGTTGTAATGCGAGAATAGTTTGAATCGTTAAAACACAAACAGAAAAAAAATAGTTGATGGTATCGGGAGAAAATCAAATAAAATCGGGCTAAAGTTGAAGAAAATTGAAAATTTAAACATTTCATTGTCACTTTATAAAAGTTTAGGCTATAATTTAAAAAAAATTAAAAATTTGAACATTTTATTATTACTTTTTAAAGTTTGAGCTAGAATTAAAATTTTGATAAAATTTTAAATTTTTTTATAAATAACCCATTTTATATAAAAATAAAGAAATATTACAATAATACAATTTGTATATAAACGCTAAAAGAGGAGATTGAGATCTTCAGCTGAAGTGACACACCGACACATAATAATCTTTTTTATTTTATGTGAAGATATTAAATGATGTTGCAAGTTAATTTGATTTTAAAACCCATGAAACCTAATTAGCATAATAACTTTAAAACCTCATCTTCGATCAATATTGAGACTGGTTTTACTTTTCTGGTTTTATTTATTTATGTATATTATCTAGGCAGATTTTTTTTGTTTTATTTATTGTTGTAATAGCTAATTTGATTTATTCTTGTATTTTTATTTGATTTATTCTTATTCTTTTTAAAATATATCACATATCACATTATTTTTATATTTTTATTTATAAGTATTTATTTAATTTTTTATTATCGTTATTTTACATTATTCATGAATTTATCGAAAATAACCTCTCTATCAAATACGAGTAAGGTAAAATAATATTAAATCTTTCAAGATATTGCGTTTAAGCATATTCATGGTGTTTTTATTGTTGTACATTGCACCGATTGCTTTGTTTTGGCTCTCTCCAGCATTTTAGATTGAAGCAATTAAAGCTGCAATCTGAAACTGAAGAGCATGATTCATGTTTGCATCAGATTTTCCACTTTATAAAAAGTGAAATAAACTCCAAAAATTTTTTGGAGATGTGTTCTACAACACGAGGTTCCTCTTCCTTCTAAATAAAGTAATACATTGACTAAGTATAGTAGGAATTACGTAGCTGTAAAGAAATACACCCTTTAATAAAGTTTAGATAACTTCAGCTTTATGATCGATTGATTTATCGTATAGGGCATGTTTCAGTGCAAAAAGTGGCGAATTCTAGGTGTTGAGTTGTCTCTAGAGATAGCAAACCCGTTCGATTTTAGGTTCGGGAGGGTCTGACTCGAGCAAATGATCTAAACCAAATGATGTCATTTTGAAATCGATCAAATTTCAAATTGTTATACCGATTGGATTGAATTTAAAAGAGATATTATAGTGACATTAGTACAATTTTAATTTACAAAGATCGGGTCATCAATTTTATGCAGTCTTTTTTTTTTATATTATACAAAAAGACTGTTTTCGTAATTCGAACTAGTAATTTTTTAGTGACAAACACTTGATGCAATTAAATCGATATTTGTAACAAATTAAAACTAGAACTTGGGTTAGGTAAAAACTTTGCCAAACATAAAATGTTTTTTTTCCTTTTCCTTTTAAATCTTCTTTTGCCCTTTATTTCTGGTATGAGTAGACATTTGGATTGCATGTTCATGAATCTACCTCTTTTATTAACAAACTTTGGGTGTTGTAGGTTGAAAAAAGGAGTTCATGAACACTGTTACAATGCCTAAGGTTACAGTTTGCTTAGTCATTAGCTACTCATTTTATCTTTTGGATAAATGATATATATTTCCCTTTAGCTTTGAAAATTTTTTAATTTTTAAAATTTTCGAAAAAACTTTTAATTTTTTTTAAAAAAATCTCTTATTTTATATTTTAATTAAAAAATGATGGCAAATACACGCGATATGAATGTCGTATTTAGATTAGTTAAATACTGTTTACATGACAATTCAATGCAATTCTTAAATTCAAGCCAAACTAATTAAATTATGCTCAGATTAATAATTTATTATAATCATCTTAAATTACTAATTTAAATGGAGTTTAATTTATTTGAGTTAAGTTTAAGAGATAAGTTGGATTATCGTAATGTTGATATTTGATTAGTTCATTATTAACCGAAATTTAAGAGAAGGTTTTATTTGAAAATTTTAACCCGAAAGGAAACATATGTCAATGTAAGAAAACATTATGAACAGTTAGAGGATAAGGTAGAAGAAAAATTGAATGCATGCATGAAGAAGGACCAGAATGGTCAAAAGACAACGTATGACAGATTCAGCTAGTCAAACGACAGAATTAAAGAAACGACTCCATGTCAAAAAACCCACCATTCATGGCCTAAACCAAGGCATGCATATCTCAGTTTAGTTGTCTCGATATGATGCAGTTTTACGTGATCATCTTCTTCTTCTTCATATCCTTAATTTCACCTTATCTAATAAAGAATAAGGTAAGGGTTTGAGCGAGATTCACGTGTCTCATGATCCAAGATTAGTTCAAATTTGACTTAACCAAAACTAGGTCAAGCAACTCACGTTTAGCATCGAGCTTTAACTTGAAAAGTTTCGTTTTAGTTAAACAGTTCGATCTAAAAGATCAGCTTCATTCGATGCTACGAATAGTAGCTAATGGTTGAAGATATGTTTTTGTAATGTCATTATTACTTATTAGTAATAGAGTGACAACAAGTTGGACCGGACTTCAACTCAATTCATTTAAAATATTTGACCTAATTTTAAGTTTGAGTGTAAATCCAATCGAACTTTGACAGATTTAAAAATTATTATTTATTCTTATACAAAAACAATTTGTTTTGTTATATATATATAATTTATATTCTAATCAAATTCAAAAAAATGAGTCAATCGCAAATTTGTTAAATTTAGCCGAAATTTAGTTAATTCGAATTTGAGACTTCCAAGTAATAGAGCTCATTAGTAATAAACACGACAACAAGTCGGACCGGACTTCAACTAGTCGGACCGGACTTCAACTAGTCGGACCGGACTTCAACTCAATTGGTTTAAAACATTTGACCTAATTTTGAGTTTGAGTGTAAAACCCAATTGAACTTTGACAGACTTAAAAATTATTATTTATTCATATACAAAAACAATTTGTTTTGTTATATATATATATATATATTATTTCTAATCAAGTTCAAAAAATGACTCAATTGTAATTTTGTTAAATTTAGCCGAAATTTAGTTAACTCGAATTTGAAACTTCCAAGTAATAGAGCTTATTAGTAATAGACACGACAACAAGTCAGACCGGACTTCAACTCAATTGGTTTAAAACGTTTGACTTAATTTCAAGTTTGAATACAAACTCAATCTAACTTGACAACTTAAAAATTATTATTTATTCATATATAAAAACAATTTGTTTTGTTATATATTAAAATTTAAATTTCTAATCGAGTTCAAAAAATGGCCTAATCATAATTTTGTTAAATTTAGCCCAAATTTAGTTAACTTGAATTTAAAACTTCCAACTTTGAATTGTACTTAATCAAGTTAGGCCAAAATGTAAACCCTACCATTGATCGATCATTTCCATGAGAGTTTTCTCGAGGAACCCCTTTTTTCCTTTTTCTTTTTTGTTTGGTGATGTTTGCTTTTGAAGATGAACATGGTTATGATGACACCATTGACCATATACATCGATTCACAAATTAGTCATATGTGGCACAGGACAAACCGCGTACTCAATTTCTCATTAATTGATAATATTTTTAAAAAACCCAAGAAGTTCATATCAAATTGATAATGTTAAATTCGAGTCATATAAAATTACAGAAATTACGATAAAAACACTTACTTATTCAATAAATATACTGAATACAACAGAATTATGTTATAAAAATTTATTTCCACAAATATGTAAAATATTTTTGTCATCAACAGTTACAAAATTTCAGGAAATGTATATAACAAAGATCGAACAAGAGACCCAATTATTAAATTGCGATGACAAGCTTTTGGAGAGCCAGAGAGATACCATTAGAGGTACACTTTATAAATGGTCTTTGGTCACTATGATGACATTCATTGAAAAAGATTGAAAATTTAGTTACTTGTAGTATTTATAACTAACACACAAATTGCCCCATGTGCTTCTATTTTTGTGCCTACTTTTATTTTTCTATTATAATTTTCAGTTCTTATTTTTAATTTTTTGTTAATGTTTTTTTAAATAAAAATAAAAACATCTTTATTTGATAATGTTACAGTAGTTATATTTTTATCACTGATAATAATTACATTTTAGATAAAACTTAAAGATAAATTATTTTTAATTAAGTAAATTTATTTAATCTCTTATATAATATTTATTAACAAATTATTAATAAAATTATGTTATTTGAATAAATAAATAATCTAAAAATTAAAATTTTATTTGAAATACATTTTAATTATTAAATCAAATTTTATTTGAATATTTATATATTTTAAATTTAAATTTATATATTTTAATTATACAAATTAAATAAAATTAAATTATTCATAATTTTATTGATAATTAATTTCAATTTATTAAATATATAAAGATAATGTTGAATTAAATTATTCATAATTTTTATTAAAAATTAAATAATATATATTTAAATGATAGTAAATTAGATTAAAAAACAAAAACAGGAAAAAAAATCACTTTTTATAGTTTTCATAAATTTTGAAAACTGAAATAAACCAAAATAAAAAAAAAAAAACTCAAACAACAAATTTTTTTTTTGAATTTGAAAACAAAAACTGAAAACTAAAAATAAAAATAGAAACAAATAATTTAAAGAGATGACACTAAAATTTACAAGTATTAATTATATTGAATTTATCACTAATTTGTTAAATAAATCAATTAAAATTAAAAAAAACTCAAGAATAGATGTTCCAAATTTATTAAAATGAAGTAGAAACCATATTGAATGAGATAAAATTTTCAAAATTTATATAAAATTTTCCAAAAAAAATGTCACTAGGCCTAGTAGTGTTGGACCTAAGGTTTCTTTAGGATGAATTTAAGTAATTTGGGCTTTTGAGTATAGCAAACATTGATTACTTGAAGGCTTATAGGACTTAATGGGTTAGTGTGCCTCGTGAGTTTGAAATTGGGCTTATTAATACTTAACATGGTTGGCGGTGATGGGTAGTCCAATAATGGGCATTCACATTCTATGAAATATATATATATATTTAAACATTTTCATAGAAAATTTCCTCTTTAGTTTATTTTTTACTCTAAAATTAAAATTTTACTTCTTTTACGTAAAATTAAACTAATTTATCCAACTTGTTGTATTTACCATCGGAGTATTGTAATTATATTGGTTGCTAATTAAGGGATTGTTTGGTGATATTTGCTTAATTGTTGGTGTTTTACTTTTATTATTGATAATAATTAAATATCAGATAAAATTTAAATACTAAATTAAATAATTAAATAATTTTATTTTAATCTTTTATATAATATTTGTTAACAAAATATTAGTAAACATGTATTACGTTTTATTAAAATTAATAATTTAATATGTGAAATTTTATTTATAAATTAATACTTATTTTAACTATAAAACTAATCTTTAATTGAAATTTCTGTATTTAAGATATTTTTAATTTAAAATATTTTTATTAGATTAAATTTTAAATAAATTAAATTATATCAATCATATTTTTTATTATTTAATAATATTGAATAACTAAATATCATATATTCAGTTGATGGTAAATTAAATTATAAAAAATGAGAACAAATTTTAATAAATTATAAAAAAAATCAAAATTAAAAATAAAATGGAAATCATAAAATAAAAAATATTTTTTTCTAAATTTAAAATAAAAATTAGAAACAAAGAGATCCTAATAAAATCATTTTGTAACACTTATTTCCCAAACTTCCAACCATACCTTAGCTTATGGGCCTAACTCGGCATGAAATCTTCTGTTCCAAAATTTGTGTACCAATTCTGTCCCATTAAATCCTAGTCATCTATTTGTATGAGTCCTATATAAATAGATGGCTTGAATTCAATAGGACAGAGTTGGTACACAAATTTTGGGACAGATGATGTGTACTCGCTTAACTCAAAACTCAATCCACAAATGTATTATTAACTAGTGGGGTCTTTTTCTTTTTTTTGGTATATAGTAAAAGCTCATATACGATTCCTTTTGGTTGGTACTCGAGAAATGAACGTATCTAAACAACTTATCATCAACTAGTATATCCACGCAGCCTAAGGAACACTTTCTTTCTTTACGAATCCAAAACTATATTCTTTCAATATTTTCAAGATCTTGGCTTTCTAAAGCAAGATTGCATGGACTCAGACTTCACACACTTTTGATAAGTCAAATTCGTTTTTATCTTCAAAACTTTAAAAGGAGGATGTTCTTCACTTTTATAGAAACGCCAAGTGTGTGTGTGGAGCTAGATTCTTCAAAAAGAGGCAACAATAATGATGAGCCAAGCTATGGACATTTCATAAATGAACCTTCCAAGTTGTTAGGAAGGACCACCAAATGTTGGAAAATGAATCCTCAACATTTTGCAAAAGGAGAAGTACCATTTCAAAATGTTGGTATGTGCATAGATCAAGGACCACTCTACATTGCCCTTACTACCATGGAAAGTTAGGTTGGTAATTACTCTTCTCTCTTGGTAAGTATAAACCACTATTTCTTAGGGTTGGCAAGAATTTATTTTGACAAGGACAACTTGATATCCGACCTCTAACTAATTTAAGATAAAATGATATCGATGTATCAAAATTTTGATGATGACAGATTTTAAAGTGTCATAATCTTTTGAATTTTTTCAATTTAGTACTAATCTTTTAAATTTTTTAATTAAGTAAATAATATTCTAAAACTTGACAACTTGGTTCAAAATTCTAGTATCTATATGATAAATTGATGAACATATAGGCATCCATATGGAGTAATATTTATTTGATATGAATTATGAGTTGGGTCATGAGTTGTGTTTTAGTTCACATGGATGCTTATATATCCATTAATTTTTCATGAGGACGCGAATATATCATTGTTAAAGGTGATTCTAATCTTATTAGCAAAATACTAACAAAATTAATGTTTTAAATTGAATTGTTAACTTAACTAAAAATTTTAAAAAGTTTAGGACCAAATTAAAAAATTCAAAAAAATTGGTACTTTAAAATATGTTATTCTAAAATTTAATAAAATTACGTTATTTGATCAATTCCTTCCGTAGTTCTTAGGAATTCAGAAATGCTTGTAGATTTTAATTGTAGCTCTATTTAAAAGCGACCCCTGTGGTCCAATTTAGATCCAAGAAAGGCAGATATTATATGATTGTTGTGTGTAGAAGATTTTGGTTAGGCTTGGCTCGAAAGATAGAATAGGACCCATGATGATATATATAGAGAAAGCTATTGCCTAACCCCACCATGAAATTATTCCAATTTCTAAGCAACCACCCTAACTACCTTTTGGTTTGGCCAATCATATGATATTCACTATCAAGTATCAACTAATCTACACTTCCGATTTGTCAATAGGATTAGTCCTTTTTTAGCTCGAATTAAAATTTTATATTCAAATTTAAGTATTGATTTAAACATCCGTTAAACTTGAGAAATTTTACATCTGATTGAAATGGTTTGAGTTTCGGCCGAGTGATTAAATATATATTTATTTTTAAAAATTATAAACAATGTTATTTTAGTTTTAAATTTTAGATTTCGAGATTCGAGCTCTAATTGGACTCAAATTTTTTAAAATAAAAAGTATAAGCTTTACAAAATTCAGTCAGGATAATTTTTTATCATTTTTATTTTCAAGATGCCTCTTGTAATTATGAATCTGAACATCAGATTATGGTAATAAAAACCTGAAGCCATTCTAAAATTTGGTCAATCCCAGTAAGACCTGTTAACTTCAAACCAGGTAGATAATTAGCCAATCCTACTTTTGAGCTGTCCCATGTAACTATGGCTATGAACATTAGATTACGGTGCTAACAACATCCCGGGATTTCCTCTTCTTGTCATTGTTAGTGGACAACTTGTTAAAAGGAATGCCAATCATTTGCTTGCTTCAGTTTTGATTTGAACCAGATCTGTTAACTTGCGTTTGGACGAGGTCACGGATTCGAATCGTTCTCATAAATGCAGCTGTTTAAAATTTAGAGTCAGAGCTTTACCTCCCGCAAGGGACCTACCTAGTTTGAACGGGGATTAATCTCGGTGTGAATAGCTTAAAGGTGCTTTCCCATAATTGGAACCCTCCTAAGATACCTCGTGAATAACAAAAAAAAAATTTAGGGGCCGTTTGGTTTCACTTTTATTTTTCTGTTGTTGTTTTCGATTTCTTTTTCCTGTTTTTGGTTTCTGTTTTTTTCTAAAAAAAATGAACTTGTTTGATTGAGATTTGTAATATAAAAACTGAAAATAAAAACTTGTTTGGTTGAGATTTTTAATAAACTTATTATTATTATTATTATTATTATTGTTATTATTATTATTATTCATTGTTAATAACAATAATATTATTTATTATTATTATTTATTGTTATAAATTTTCTACTTACTATTTTTATTGTTATTATTAAACTTATCGTCGTCGTCATCATCATCATCATCATTATTATTATTATTCTTATTATTTTTATTTTTATTAATTTTATTATTATATTATTAAACTCATTATTATTATTATTATTATTATTATTTTTATTATTAATTTT
>JAOSBK010000205.1:43100723-43112190 GCA_027568895.1 Erythroxylum shatona | reverse complement strand
TTGTTTCTGTAAAGCTGTTGTGGTTTTTTTATTTTCAGTAACAAAAAATCGCAACAGAGTAAATCAAACACGTTTTACTTACCTGTTTTTCTTTTTACAAAAACGACAACAAAAATAGGAAAAAAAAAAACAGAAACAAACAGCCCCTTAGCTTTTAGTACTAACATCTTAGTCACGATTCGTCGGACAGCACACCGCCGAAAGTCATGATAAAGTTAGTTTCTCATTCAAGAACTTGAGAGAATAATAGATCAATGCTTAGATTGCATGTGGTTCAAGTGACTTCACGGTAGGGATGGCAGGTGGTGCGAATCCGGACTAGCTTAAATGATACAACCTTCACTTTAAAACAATATCAGTTTCAAAAATTTAGCTAAAACAACGTCGTTTTTGTATGGTTGGAACGATTTTAGGTTCAAATTTAAGCCGTGTGATTCGAGCACGATAGAGCTTTGAATTTTGTTTAGGCCATGCCTTAGACGAGCTCGACTTAGTCTAACTCATTGTCATTCTTATTTCATGCTCTCTTGCTCCTGCTTCCATTCGTTCCTATTATTTGATCAGGTGTGATTTGAAGTTATTGAGACATTTATTTTATGGGGATAACAAATTATACATTTCCTAATCTTTTAGAATTTTAATTTAGTACTAAACTTTTTAAATGTTTCAATTTAATGATTACATTTTTAAAATTTAAAATCTCAACGATGTTATTTTAGAATGAGTCAAACAAACTCGAACTCAATAATTTGAACTTGACGATCTTCGAGTGAGTCTCAACCCACCTTATGGTCGGGTCGGGTCAAACCAAGTCAGAGACGACACAATTTAGCCTATCCCATTGTCATGTCTAATGTTTACAAATGATATCTAAGTTTTAGTAACGAATCAAGCCATGTGGAGCAGAATATTGCAGTACAGTTCCAGCTGAGCGATACACAACATGAAAAGAATTGTCTGCCGACGCATGTCTCCTTTGAGAATTTGCAATTTATCTATGAAATTTCATTATCACCCAAGCAATTGGTCATTGGCATGGACCAGTTCAGCTTCCTCTTTACTCTCTAGTCCTTTTAAGATGGTGACTCAACACTCAAATGTGGTTAAGATAAGATATATCCATGCTTTCCTTTAATTTTTTTATTTTGTTAAATTCCAATGTTTTAGAAAATAGACTGAGAGTTAACTTAGTAAGTCAAAAAGTTTAAGGTTTAATAGATTCAATCGATATCAGACTGTCCTAAAATCAGTTAAAGATTAAATAAAATTAAAAATTTTGACATATGATTGAAGAAAACCATTCTTACACCTCAAAGAGTTTGAAGTTTAATTAAAAATGAAAACTGTTAATTAATTTTTATTTATTAAAATTGATTAATTTATGAAATTGACTGGTGAATTAACGAACTAGTTGGTTTTTAATAGTAAAGATTATTAAACTAAATCAAGTTGAAAAATTAAAAAAACCAAACTGAAGAGTCAATCGGTTCAAAATTTTCATAGTTAAACTAGTTGCATTATTTAATCATTACTAAATTCGCTAAGATCTTATGCAGTAAGACATTATTTTTTATTTCAATTTTATATTTTAAAAATTGTCAATTACTCTTCCATGATATAATTTAGTTATCGCACAGTTATAACCAAGTAATTATTCTTTTCTTCATCAAATAAAATATCTAACATTCTATAGTTCTTCCTGCAAATTGCATTAAAAGAGTGGCTCTTGTTTCGTTTCGTCATCTGAATCCAATCTCTGAGGAATCTGACTCATTTATATGGCAAAGAAAAAGGAGGAAAAAGACGTTCCTAGTTGATTGCTCTTTTGGTTCACAGGTTTAGCATCTCTGCCTCTTCAGTGTTCAATCTCAAGATTCTTGTAATGTCAGTAAATTAAAGTGTCTCAGGAAAGTGACAATTCAGAAGGTAAATACTAAAATATCATTGGCAAGGATTGACAAGGTCAGAAACCTGGCAATTTCCTGACAGATAACTCTGAACAAACCACTGAAACCATCCTGTCAAATATCAAGCTTACAGGGAAACTTTGTCGAGAAAAAAACCTGAACCTGGCATTTAATCTCAATCCTAATCCCATTTGGAAAACCTGAAGAACATCCTGAGCTGACTCTACGGTTACATGTACGAATCTAACATCCAAAAACAATGTCAAAGCTTTTGGAATTTTGTTTCTAAGCAACAATTACGAAAGTACGAATCTGTCATTCCAGATAACTAACGGTCCAAATCCTCCTTTCTGTCTTCGCAGTTTGTCCGTTATCTTCTAAATTCTTGCTTCTTTTTCTTGTCATTAATTTTCCTGGAAAGTTGTGATTAAGAAAAGAAGATAAAAAACACAAAAATTATCAACTTTTCTTTGAAACTGATTCCTTTTCTTCTCTGTCAGGACTTCTGTCCTGTTAAATTTTGTGGTTCGAAATAGACTTGTCAGAGCTTGTGCCACCTCCTTTTAGCATCTGTATGGATTCTCCAACTGGCGCCACTCAATTAGCTCAACCCACCACCTTCTCTTCCATTTATAAGCACTTCACTTCAGGCAGTTCATTCCACAGCAGAAATCTCAGTTTCAAGTTTCAACTAAGAACTGTTCTCATTTCTACTTTTCAAGCCATGTCGTCGTCTTGGACAGCAAAAGAGAACAAGCTGTTTGAAAAAGCTTTAGCTTTGTACGACAAGGATACACCAGATAGGTGGGCAAATATAGCCAAAGCTGTTGGTGGGAAATCAGCAGAAGAAGTGAAGAGACATTATGAACTGTTGATTGAAGATCTTAAGCATATTGAGTCTGGTCGTATTCCAATTCCAAATTACAGGTGCAGAAACTGAAGCTATCATTGCTCAAAAGAAGAAGGTAAGGTAACTTCAGTTCAGTTTTTTTTTTTAAATTTTAAAACAGAACTCTAAACATTGCAATTCCATTGTTAAAGAGTATCAAACCAGAGTACCAGACAACACTTCATGCATGCATGGGATTTTAGTTCTATCTCAATTCCTTTATCTGCTAAAAGTTTCCGCTAAATTTATCACAGGTTTCTACTTGCAGATTCCATGGAGGAACCTGAAGCTGAGAGGCAACCATTATAAAACTATCCAATCGTCATCTCAAGTCAAATTTGTGAAGAATATGTATTGATATGTGAAGAAATCTCTGTCCCTCTGTAATCCTTAATTGAAATCAGGATTCTCCCGTTATTCCTATATCAATGCAACTTTCTATATATTCTCTGTATTTCTTGTTATGTCCTTTTCTGCTTTTTCAGAGTTTTTTTTTTCCCTGATTCCTGTCATGGACTTGCCAGAGAAATGAAAAAGTAGACACATTGTTACAGAGGATTTGGTTGAAAGTAATGATGTTGAGGAATTTGTTTAGAAACTATAACTAACACACGAGTAGTAAAAGAATATTAAGAATATTTAGAAGTTGGAAAACATAACATTAAATATGATGAGAAGGTAAAAAGACTTAAACCAATTAATCATATTTTAATATCCTTACACAATAAACTTATAAAATTTGTGGAGATCACCGAGTCTAAATAATGATAAAAAAATATAATCAAGGACTTACATTTGTTCTATTGTAACATAAAAAATAATTAATTATAACTTATATAAAAATAAATTCTAACAAATAGTACTATATTCTTACATTTTGAATAGGATAAAATGAAAAAAATAATAAAAGAATATTAAGAATACTTAAAGTTTGACGGCATATTTCATGCTTCTTATTCTTGAATGCTAGGGTTACCTTTGGGAATATGTAACTTATGTTCCTATCGTACTTATCTCATTAAATTAGGAATGATATTAAATCAGATCCAATTCGAGCTTTAGAAACTAGTTCGAATAAACCGATTTCATTTTGTTCAATACTAAAGAATTAATTGATCAACATAACATAATTTTGATCTTGGATTCGATTAGACAAAATGAACAAATATTGAATATTTTAAATTTTACATTTTACATTTTGAATATGATAAAATGAACAAATACAAATGATAGAGTCAAATACAAAGGTTGAATACTTCGAAGTTAAACATGAGTAGTAGCAGAAAATAAGTTAAAGATATGATCAAAGATCATTGTTGCTTGAGGTCATCATAATTATAAAAGGAGTCAAGAATTTTCTTGAGGCAACTATTGTAGACAAAGGGTCGTTCTAATTGAACTAAGTGTCCTGCCTTCTCTATAGCATCTAATGTTGCTTTCCCTTCTAGCTGCCTGCAACCATAGTTCCATTTATAACTCGGTTGTAAACCATAGAAAAAATAAGACCAGACAAAAAAAAAGTGAAGAACTTCAGGACTTGTGCTTAAGGTAATAATTAAAAAAATCTAACTGATTCTATCGATTCAACTGTTAAAACTTTAAATCGATTGACTTTTTGATTTATTTTTTATTTTTTTTGTTTAATTTATTTTAATATCCCTTGTAATAAAAACTGACCAATTTTTAATTAATTAATTGATCAATTTTTATAAATTAAAATAAATAAATTAATTTATATTTAATAATCTCCTATTTTAATTAAATTTTAAATTCTTTAATAATCGTATTTCAAAATTTTTAGTTTTATTCAATCTTTAACCGGCTTTATGATAATATAATACCGGTTGAACTTTTTAAATCTTACACCTCTTCTTTTATCAGTTTAACTTCTGGTTAATTTTTAAAATATTAACTTAAGATTAACAAGGAATTAGATCAGGTCAGATTAGAGGACAATCTAGTTCTAGTCCCACCCTTTATATGAGGTATAAGCAATGAATTAGGTCGGGAATGTTAGAGGCTGTCTATGTTTGATATGAACCTTTACATAAGTCCAAGTTTGGTCTAAAGTTTGATCAGGCTAGAGTTACCACCAAAATATTGTCGTTTTGATTTGTAGGTTTGAGAAGTTAAAGACCAAAACGATGTTTTCTTGTTGATCTAACTTAAGTTAATTCAAGGTAGACTTAACTTCGATCAACTCAATCTCGTTAATTCATATCATATATGACCAATTAGGATAAAATTGCTAAACCTACTTGTATTTGAATTATATAGAAAAAGGTTTGCGGATGGTGATTAGTGAACATTGATAAGTATTATATTATAGATAATAAAAATATTAATTTTATAAAATATAAAATTTTATTTAGTAATAATGATTAATATTATAAAATATAAACAATAACTATGTAATTAGTTTCCAATTATATAAAGTAACAAGTGATCAAATAAATGAGTTGATGAAGGAGTAGTAGAGGCATACTCTTTCAAGTTGTAGGCTACTTCCATATTGAAAATTTTGTCTTCCTTTCCCCATAAGAGATGAATTTTCTGCAATAACATTACACATTCACAAGATATCAAAATCAAGATTATGAGATAAACCGTAATTACCATAATAAAATAAATTGTAACTTCAATATTAATATCTTGATATTTTAAATTTTTATTCATTGAAAAAATCTACTGCTTATAATTTAAAATTTTGGCAACAAATAAAAAATAATTTCCCATGTAATTTCTATCATTAGCACTCTTAAGAAAAATGGTACAGAATATTCCCCAAATCTCAATTTTTAAGGACAACTAGGCTCGAGACTTGGCAACTCGGGCCTGATCCGTTTATTTCAGGCTTGGCCCCATTTGCCAACTCTACTCCAATGCTAGTATAATTGTAAGAAATACGATAAGAGACCAAACATTATTATTGTTGTCAAATAAAGAAAATTTTATATAATTATTTTTTGTAGTATTATTACCAAACTCGAGTTATTCGCCTTTAGGTCGAATTTGACTCAATTTAACCCAAATAATCTAAACTTATTCAACAAAATGATGTTATTTTTTAAATCTAAATTCAATTGAGCCCAGCTCAATCCAAATATTTAAGAGGTTAAGGCAAGCATAGGTAGTCTGACCCAACCTGGACCGTTGGCATCCACAAACTAAATAATCTTTTTCATAAGATAATTAAAAGTGTTGGAAGAGGGGAAGTGCGTGATGTTCCTATTTTGTTGTTCTAACGCTGTTCTAACTTATTTCATTCATATATTTATGTAGGTTCTAAATAAATGTGTAGATAAAATAACTTTGAACAGGGTTAGAACAACAAAAGTGGAACATGTGATTTGATTCCATTAGGAGAATAGCATCAATCTTATACAAAATCTTTTTAATAATGTTTTAAATAAATAATAATTTATCAATGCAGAATTTGTAGGTTTTAATTGGCAATCAAATTATATTAAACCAAACTTTTAAAATAACTAAAATTGCTCTTCCATGTGCAAACTATTGATGTTGAAGCAATCATATATAGAACGTAACAATCAAAGGAGTGTAGTGAATTTCCTATTTTAACTTTCTTTTTTTTTTTCAGGTAAACAATTATAAGAAACAGAGCTAGTCAATGCTAAGCAAATCCCTAGGTTGCATTGACTCAGACCCATTACTAAACTCTCATGTCTGACCTGTGAGAATTTACTGATCCCGAAGTCCTTGTCCCTCACCTCCAGTGCTGCAAGTAGTTCTGTTTTTTCCTCTTTATTCTCAGAAATCACCTGTCAAGAACAAAACTAAGAATACCTTGATCTACTGACGCTGATTAAGCTATGATTAAAGAAACTTGATTACCTCTAAAATGTCCTTACGCAGGAACTCAGGTGTCCATTGCGATCTGTAGGAAACTACATTCAACAATTCTTTAACACCGTTAATGTTGTTTGGGATCAAAATTTCTGACCAGGATGAGAACCCAAGTCTTGCTAGACTAACACGAGAAATGGAATCTGTTAAAGCCATGACCGAGCAACTTATAACCATTGAGTGGACCAAGTCAGGGAACATCTCAGCCATTTTGAACCCAACCATGCCTACATAGCTAAGACCAACCAAAGTACACTTGTGTATACCGAGTTGTCTCAGGGCCTTAGCCATGGACTTGGCTTGAAAACGTGGTGATCGTTCGTTTCTGAGGGATGTTGAGCCACCGAAGAAGAGGAAATCAGGGACGTAGAGTGAATACTTTCTGGACAAAGCTAGGACCCGAAATTGCCAGGTTAAGATCCCACTGAACCCAAAACTGTGAAGGAACACCACGACAGGCTTTCCGGATTCTGTTTCTTGTTCTTGGGTTGGTCGTGGAGGTCGTAGGTCTGGCTAGTGGTTTCACTCAGGACCCAGAAATGAGTGACCGTCCGGGTTCGATATCAGGATTGACCCTGGGCAAGGACAGGGTGGACATCTGTTCAGGATCCATCTTTATAAATAATAAGATAGAGCCTATTTTTATACTTTAAAAAATAAAATAAAATAAGATAATGTCTACTCTTGACCTCTTAAAGACAAATAAAAAGACCCCATATTTTGTTTGTTTTTATTTTATATGAGAGCTCAAATATAGGAAAAAATAAATTTTTTTAATTTACCCAGAGTTTATAAAATATTAATAATGGCCCTGCTCGATATGAACCTCTTCCTGTCTTATCCCAACAAGCTTCATTAGCCAATGCAAGACCCTCGTGTATGCAACCAATGCGTTCACCATCTCTACTGTGTTTGAGTCCTGTAATGACCTGATACTGAACGTAGGAATTGAGAAGCTTATATATTCTTTCCATTTTTTTACGAGATGTTTTAAGAGAATTGAAATTATATGAAGGTACTTTTAAGTCATCTACACTCAGACTAATCTCTGCTCGAGCCGTATAAGTCCTTTGTGGTAGACAAAGCTCTAACTTCAAGTTTTAAATAGTGGCATATATGAGAGGGATTTGAACCTGCAACTTCACTTAAACTAAAAGAACTCCTTACTAACTCACATGTACCCTAGGGATAGAAGCATATATATATATTCTATTTAAGCAAGCAAAATAAAAACATACCTGTTCCAGTTGAATTGACATTTCAATAGGTGTTTTTGTTTATATTATATATATATATATTGGGATTTTTTTTCTCTTTCTTGGATGAATACATTATTAACCCGTTATTGAGAAGTAGCCATCTGAGGAGTTGATAAATAATTAATACCTGCCAACTTGGGGAATAGGGGCTTTGGGTAAAAGGACCAAATCTTTTGTTCCACTTACCCAATACCAACCCTGCTATTCATCCACAACTACAAACTTTAAGAGGAAAAGATCTTGCTGTTCCCGAATCCATGTTCGTCTTGTACCCAAATCCCTGTTTTTCCTGTCCCCAAAGTTCTATCAATCATTTATTGCAATAAATTTGGAGGTTGAACTGTTTTGGGTCCAGGGCAAACGGAGATTCAGGAACAAAAGAATTGATCCCGTCAACTTGTAATTTAGAATTAGGTGTGGCAAATTATATAGTTCTAAATCAAGAACTATGAACTGTCAAATTTTTCTAATAGATTTGTCATAAAAAAAGGACATATGATTAAAGTCAAAATTATATATAAAAAAGAATTATAATTCATTTTAAAAATTTAAAATTAAAATATACCTAAACACAATTAATTCAATGTACTGATATCATAATTCTCAAAATCTGTCACTCTTGATGAATAATGATTTATAGCATGAATGAAATGACTTTTCCTTGTTGCTACATTGAATATTATGAGATGGTAAAAAGACTTTAGGAAACTTATAAAACTTGTTTTTGTGTAAGAAGTTTGAAGACATATTTCATGTTCTTATTCTTAAATGCTAGTGATACTGCCTTTGGAAATATATAACTTATGTTCTTATCATACTTATCTCATTAGATTATTTTTGACTTTAGATTGGATTCAATTCGAAGTTAAACATGAGTAGTAGCAGAAAATAAGTTAAAGATATGATCAAAGATCATTGTTGCTTGAGCTCATCATAATTATAAAAGGAGTCGAGAATTTTCTTGAGGCAACTGTTGTAGACAAAGGGTCGGTCTAACTGAATTAAATGTCCTGCCTTCTCTATAGCATCCAATGTTGCTTTCCCCTCTAGCTGCCTGCAACCATAGCTCCATTTATAACTCAGTTGTAAACCATAGAAAAAATAAGACTAGACAAAAAAAATGTGAAGAACTTCAGGACTTGTGCCTAAGATGATAATTAAAATCGATTAACTTTTAATTTTTTAGTTCAATTTATTTTAATAACTTTTATAATAAAAACTAACCAATTTTTAATTAATAAATTGATCAATTTTTATATATCAAAATAAATCAATTAATCTATAGTTAATAATCTTTTATTTTAATTAAATTTCAAATTCTTTGATGACTAAGAAAATCTCATTTAATTATATTTCAAATTTTTTAATTTTATTCAATCTTTAACTTACTTTATTATGATATAATACCGGTTGAACCTTTTAAATTATACACCTCTTCTTTTATCAGTTTAACTTTTGGTCTAATTTTTAAAATATTAACTTAAGATTAACAAGGAATTAGATCAGGTCAGATTAGAGGGCAGTCTAGTTCTAGTCCCATCCTTTATATGAGGTATAAGGAATGAATTAGGTCAGGAAAGTTAGAGGTAGACTATGTTTGATATGACCCTTTGCATAAGTCCAATTTTGCTCTAAAGTTTGATCAGGCTAGGGTTGCCACCAAAATATTGTCATTTTGACTTGTAGGTTTGAGAAGTTAAAGACCAAACAACATTGTCTTGCTAATCCAACTTAAGTTAATTCAAGGTAGACTTAAGTTCGATCAACTCAATCTCGCTAATTCAAATCATATACAACCAGTTAGGACAAAATTACTAAACATACTTCCACTAGAATTATATAAAAAAAGGTTTGTGGATGGTGATTGGTGAACATTGATAAGTATTATATTATAAATAATAAAAATATTAATTTTATAAAATATAAAATTTTATTTAATAATAATGATTAATATTATAAAATATAAACAATTATATAAACTAACAAGTGATCAAATAAATGAGTTGATGGAGGAGTAGTAGAGGCATACTCTTTCAAGTTGTAGGCTACTTCCATTTTGAAAATTTTGTCTTCCTTTCCCCATACGAGATGAATTTTCTGCTTCAACATTACACATTCACAAGATATCAAAATCAAGATTATGAGTTAAACTGTAATTACCATAATAAAATAAATTGTAACTTCAATATTAATAGCTCGAGATTTTAAATTTTTATTAAATGAAAAAATCTACTACTTATAATTTAAAATTTTGGCAACAAATAAAAAATAAATTTCCATGTAATTTCCATCATTAGCACTCTTAAGAAAAAATGGTATAGAATATTCCCCATAAAAATTCCCATTTTTCATTTTGAATTAATAAATGAAGTTCTCCTCTCAAGTTCTTATTTCTACACTTGAAATAAAAAGCAAATCTTATTATGAATCTCAGGTTCATCAGACTGTTTGCTCAATGTAGAAATGGATTAGAAAAACCTTTAAAATAAAGAAATTAAAAGATTATTAATAAGTCTGTAAAATAATTTTTTTTTTAAATCAACAAATTTGGCATAGTTTTGGTCTCTCTTTTTTTCATTGGTCTTAACATAAAAAGTGTCATTACTTCTAGTTCAATATGGCCCAATGTAGGGATGGCAATAGCAAGCTCGAGCCCCGCCCGACCTGGCTTGTAAGGACGGGACCTCGAGTCAGAACCGGACAATCCAAGTCCAAATCTTGATTTTTAGGACAACTAGGCCCGAGGCTTGTGAACTTGGGCCTGACCTGTTGATTTCAGACTTGGCCCTAGTTGCCAACTCTACTCCAATGCTAGTATAATTATAAGAAATATGAAAAAAAATTTCTTTATTTGACAATAATAACAATGTTTGGTAAAAAAAATTTATAGATTTATTATTTGTAGTATTATTTTTAAATTAGAGTTATTCAGCTTTAAGTCGAATTTGACTCGATTTGACCACCCAAATTATTTAAACTTATTCAATATAATGATATAATTGTTATCTAAATTCGAACTCAATTAAGCCGAACTCAATCTATATATTTCAGGGATTATGTCAGGCAATTTAGACTCAACCCGAACCATTGTCATCCCAATTATTCATCACCAAAAATCTTTTTCATATGATAACTACATGTGCTAGGCATCCTAGGAATAGCATGATTCTTATAGAAAATATTTTTAATAATGTTTTAATAAACTCATAATTTCTATCAATGCATACTTTGTCGGTTTTAATTTATAAATAAAGTTGTAATTGGCAATCAAATTATATTAAACCAAACTTTTAAAATACCTAAAATTGCTCTCCCATATGCAAACGAATGACGTTGAAGCAACCATAGAACCTAACAATCTTAACGTTCTTTGTTCTTTTTTCCAAGTAAGCAAATTATAAGAAACAGAGCTATTCAATGCTTAAGCAAATCCGTAGGCTGCATTGAATCAGACCCATTACTAAGATATTGTGTCTGACCTGTGAGAATTTACTGATCCTGAAGTCCTCGTCCCTAACCTGTAGTGCTTCAAGAAGTTCCGTTCT
>JAOSBK010000205.1:43008130-43077320 GCA_027568895.1 Erythroxylum shatona | reverse complement strand
TTTTAGCGACGGAACATATACCGTCGCTAAATTCCGTCGCTAATTTTGCCGCGTCGAACTCCCTCCAAATTTAGCGACGAGTATTAGTACCGTCGCTAAATTACTCAATTTTAGCGATGGAAATATAATTTCCGTCGCTAATTTCCAACGGTATATTTTCCGTTGGTAATAAATTACCAACGGATATATTGTTCCGTCGCTAATGTCCGTTGCAAATTTTGCAGGGATAAATTTCCTCCAAATTTAGCGATGAATATTAGTATCGTCGTTAAATCACTCAATTTTAGCGACGAAAATATGATTTCCGTCGCTAATTTCCAACGGAAATCGTTCCGTCGCTAAATTTCCGTCGCTAATCTACATTTTTCTTGTAGTGCCTTTTTATTTTCGTTATTTGTTTTTGTTTAAACCAGCTAACCTTTACCGTTAAAAATTTCTCGTGGGAACGATATCCGCTTACCGCTACTACATTAAATTGTTTTAACGGAAGTGATCTCTTTTATATTTGGTTGCAGGAGACAGCATCACCACTGCAAATATCACTACGCATGTTTCATATATATAAGTCATAAGCAATCCGTACAAAGTACTAACATGTTCAAAACAAAATAACAAACTCTCACTAATCTTATCAAGCAAGGCTCCTAATAATTCTATGTGGGAGACGTGTTCTACAAACACACATATAAATAAGCCTTTTGTAAGTGAATATGCTAACATGCTAGCTGTAGGTGTATACTTAACAGTAATGAAGCATTCAACAACTTTCTCTTAAACAAAATGGTATTTTATAGTAATATGATTTGAGCGAGAAGTACTTTTAGTGTTTTTAGAGAAAACTAGACCTGTGGAATTATGACAATACAGTTTCAACGAACTCAAAATAGAGTCTACAACACACAATGGTGAAATGAAATTCCGCAACCATATTGCTTGACAGGCTGCCTCATAACACGTCATATACTCTGTCTCTATTATAGAAGACGCTATGAGTGTCTATTTGACAATTTTTCACTATACAGCTCATCCAGCCATCATATAGATGTAGCCAAAAGTGAACTTTTAATCATCCACGCATCATACACAGTCAGCATCACTGAACCCAACTATCTTAAGAATGTCAGTTTGTCGATAAGTCAACATATGATCCTTGCCACCCTGATGATACCTCATGATTTTCTTTGTCGCTTTCCAATGGCTAAGTTTAGAATGTTGATGACATTCTAAGCACATAAGAGACCTCACTAAGATCCTCCTTATCAAAATGGCTAAATAATAGTTGTTTTATCTCAAGCATTAGATCAATATCATTAGAAGCAAATAGAATGTCATCAACATACAGTACCAAAAAAATGAAACTACTTCCACTGAACTTCATATATATACATTGATAAACTACATTCTCCTTAAAGCCATTTGCAGTGACAACAATATCAAACTTGAGATAGCATTGCCTTAATGCTTGTTTTAACCCATAGATAGACTTCAATTTGTGACATGGAAATCATCTCATCTTCTATTGCATTCATCCACAACATAAATTGAGGATTATTTATGGCTTCTTCATAATTGATTAGTTCAGCATTATCTCCCACATCAAACTTGTGTTCCTGTAAATAGACATTATATTCATTAGGAATGGTAAGTCTGTGTATTCTTTGTGATCTCTTCACAACAACTTCATCATCCCCAGTATCAATGAATTCATCCTATGCTTCATTCTGAAGTTCATCATGAGATTCTACTAGAATTTGTTCAATCTTAGGGTCATCAGTAGGAGCGAAAGCAACGAGTACTGAGATTAGAATACCTTTTTTCATGAATTCAATTTCTCTTGACCCTTGACTTAAAACAAATTCATCTTCAAAATAGACAGCTCTATATGATTTTATGATTCTGTTCATGTGAGATGGACAATAGAATCTAGAACCCCTTGGTCCGATGATGTAGCCTACAAAAATACCAATAGCTTTTGGCTCAAGCTTTTTATATTGTGGACTATCGGGCCTTACTTTTGCTTTACATCTCCAAATATGAAAATGGAGCAAGCTTAGTTTCTTAATTGACCATAACTCATATAGAGTTTTTGCCACTAACTTACTAGGTACTTGATATAAGATATGAGTGGCTATCTTCAACGTCTCACTTGACAAAAAATTCTGGTAAACGAAAATAAATCAATATATACCGCAACATATCAAGAAGTGCGTGATTTCTTCTTTCAACGATTCCATTCTGCTGAGATGTTCTTGGCATTGTATATTTTGCTTTAATGCCACATTATTGCAAGTATCTAGTCAAAGACCCTGGATTCCTTCCACTCTCATCATAACACCCGTAATATACTTCACCTTTGTCAGAATTAACTACCTTGATTTTCTTCCCCTTTTAAAGCTTAACATTTGTCTTGAAAAATCTTGAACATATCCAAAGATTCAGATTTTTTACGAATGAGCTCCACATGACTATATCGGAAAAAATCATTAATAAAAGTGATGAGGTATTTATAACCACCCATAGCAGGTGGAATAAGTGGTCTACATATATCAGTGTGAATCAACTCCAACAATTTTGAGCATCTTTCTGTTTTGTTTTTTCTAACCTTGGAGGTCAACTTTCTTTTAATACAATCAACACAAGTAGTGAAATTTGAAAAATCAAGATCCTAAGTACACCATCTTTTACCAACCTCTCCATTCTATCTCTATTAATATGGCCTAAATGTTTGTATCATAACATAGAAGATCTCAAATTCAACCTCATACGTTTAGAACCAACAATAGTAACAATATCATTCAACTCAAGTTTGTACAAATTTTCACATAAAATTTCATTTCCTACCAAAAGAGAGTCACGATATAAAGTTACTTTTTCAGTCCCAAAAAGAAGATTATAACCTAGTTTATCTAAAATAGATACAGAAATCAAATTCCTCCTAATAGAGAGTAAATAAGCAACATCATATAATTCCAAAAAATTCAACTTGGACTTTAGTATTGCTCAGAACTAGTCGACCTTCTTCAACTTGTCAGTTTCTACAAGGAATTTGTAACGTGAATTGTCGCTCCAGTATCTAACCACCAAGTATTTGAGGGCACATCAATAATATTAGACTCTAAACAAACTATCGCAAGACAATTACCTTTGTTCTCTATGTAAGGTTTAAGTTTTCGATAATCATTTTTCTTGTGCACAAAGTTCTGAAAAAAGTTGCACTTCCCTTTAAAAAATTTATTCTTCTGACTAATAGAAGATGAGCCCGCTTGTCCATTTCCTTTAAGACTAACAGCTTTCTTCTTGAAAGACTTCTAGCCACTTGAACCATTAGAAGTGAACTTTCTCTTTTGAGAATTATTATGGTTTGTCATTATGGAGATGCTTATTGCCCTTATGTCATCCTCTTCCTTGGCAAGAATAGCAGTCATCTCCTTAACAGTCCATTGTTCTTTCTAAGTATTATAACTTGATCTAATCGAATCAAATTTGGAAGGAAGAGTCCCATCACAAACCATACCATGTAATCCTCACCAAGGTCTATATCTATAGCCTTAAGCTTATAGTAACAACTTATGAGCCTGTCGAAGTGAGCCCTAATGTCACTTGAACCATCGTAAATGGTGTGATGAAGCATGTTCAAGCACTCATTCTTCTCATTCTTTGAGAATTTCTTGTACTTCTTCTTCATTGAAGTAAGAAAATCCTTTGCACTATCAGCCTCGGGAATTCATCTGTGTGATACCTCATAATCATCAAGCAACATTGGTTAGAGTATTCCCACTCCTCATAGGATATCTTTTCCTTCTCAGTAGCATCATTAGCGGATTTAGGCGGTGCATCAATTCTTAAGTCCAAGTCCATTCACAAGATAGTCAAATTCATCATGAGATATTCAACCCACAGCTTATGGTTTGTTCCATTTAGCATGAAGATGGCAGAGACTCTCAAATTATTTAAAGCTGAATGAGAACCAAGAGCAATAACCATGATATGCATGTTAAAACATAATCATGCAATTTGTGCTCTTTTTCTCAAAATTAACTATATCATTCATGCTAGATTTTTTTAAACAAATATAGAACTCATTCACAGGTAAGAACAATTTATAAAATATTACAACCAAATCATCAATGTACTATCGAAAGGATAAAAAAATTGTGCGGTTTATAATATTTCAATAATATCTCTTTACCATAGTTAACATCATACTAAGTAGTAATTATCGATAGGACAACTAATTACCCGTATAGATCTTAATGTTATTTTAAAGGAAAAATACAAAATTTAAACATATATTAATATTTAAAAGTTCCTCACCACAAATAGTTTCATGTGCTCAGTTTTACGATAAGTAAAAACAAGCATTCACTATTGTCACAAATAATCATATATATGCCACAATAAGATTAAAAATAATTAAAATTATAAGATAAAAATCACCAATTAATCTCGTGCATGAACATACGAAAAGATAGAATAAAAATGGAGCAAAATGATGAAAATTTGGTCCAAAAACAACTTTTCACGTGCCCCAAGCGCCACTTTACAAAATTTTTATTTATTTTTATTTTAATTATTTATTATTTTTATTTAAGGCCTAAGACGACGTCATATGGGTCGCCCCTAACCTCTATTGGGCACGCAAGTCCAACCTGCGTAAAACTTGGCCTCTGACCGTCCATTTCCGATGAGACTTGACGGAACAAATCCCCAAAAACTTCAAAAAAATCTCACCCAAAAATGAGATTCATTTGCCCAAAACAATGTTAAAAGTAAATAACAATAACTAACAACACTTTCTACATCTTCAATGCACCATTTCCAGATTATTCATGCCAAAAATAGATTTGGACAAAAAAGGGATTTATACCTAAATACAAGCCCTAAAATCAAATGACCATGAAGCTGTGATACCAATTGTTATTCATAAATGCAGTGAGCAACAACCACAATTCCAAGATTCACATTCTATTTAGAGCAATAACTAGACAATAAATGTACATACCTTTGAGCATAGCATCTTGATTCATTTTCTCCATTTAAGAGATCACAAACCTATCAATATCTAACAAGCATGTGCATGAGAGAGTTTACAATAGAAAACCCTTTTCAACTATCACCACACACATACACATACTCAATGTTATATTTATAACATGTTTTATTCAAAGGGGTAGAATGAGGCTAATTGTGTCATTTCATAATTGTGATGAATTATAATTTAATGGGTCAACCTATAGTTATTAACATGCTACCATGTGCCTCAAATATAATTAGTAACTTATTAACCATCTCATTATGACTATTAAACATACATTAGGCAATTAAATTAATGATTGTGAATATAAAATTAATGTTGTGATTATATTAGTCCATATACTTCTAACAGTATATTCTTTAAGCTTGGAAAACAATATCTCAAAAGTCATAGACCTACCATATATATCACACTTGCGTATAAATGTATACTGTAAACCATTGTAATATATAATACAATTACACTATCACTTATGCTACTATAGTCATATTTGTACATGGTAAGGTTGGCAAATCAGCCTAAGCTCGGCAATGTTGTTTTAATTAATAGCATAAAAAATGTCAAAATGACATCCATTTAATTTGAAGCTTAGGGATAGCAATCCATATGAAACTTGGTCGAATCAAATCGGACTTGACTTTAGGAGAAAGACACAAGGCTCGATCGAATGGGCTACCCATGTGACTGTAAAATGACATTATTTTAATCTTAATTTTAAGAACCGAGTTACTCAAAGCAATGTTTTTTTAGGAAAATTTCTCAAAGTGAGGTTAAGTAGTCCTAGTTAGACTTGAACTGAACCGAAAATGAATTTAACTCGATTCGGCTATTACGATATCTATCAACGCTTGATCAAGTTTCGAGCAGTCCAATTGAGTCCAAGAAAAAAAAATCTATTGATTTATAGTACATCTTACTGGACTTCATCAAAATAGGTTTCTGCTCTTGGTCATTCAAATCAATGTTCATAATACAATTGAAACATGGAATAAATAAGAAAATAATTTTTGCTATCGTTCCAATGTTCACATATCACTATTGTCACGTTGTTAGAACTAGTTCGACCCTTCTTCTCACTGCCTTAGTTTATCTACTTTAGACAGAAGACTAGCGCGCGAAATCTTGTCTTCAAGAAAGGCTTTAGGAACTCGTGGTGTGCTCCTCCTCTACGCGTCTCTTAGACTTAGTCGGCGTACGGTCGAATAATAAATGGTACTGCCGTTATTGAAGGTGACAAGAACAAGACATGTCTTCGTACGAATTTTGATGTAACAAAACAAAAGAAAGATAAAGGCAAGTTTTACTCCCACCTTGGAACAAATCTGCCCTTCCGAAATCAACTGAGCTATGCCCTGCGGGTAAGTTTTACTCCCACCTATCTAAAATAAAAGTCGTTTTAGAGGGATTATAATTATTCAGAATAAGTATCGTTCGCAATTTTTCATGCATGTTTATAATTTTATTTCTAAAATTACCCTTTAATTTCTCTTATATTCTAATTATACATATTACATTTTTAAGGTAATTCAACAGGCAATTAATAAAGGTATATCAAATATTTCACTAGCTTTCTTAATAAATGTGCATCTCTCTAAAACGAATTTTATTTTGAATAGGAGGATTATAATTTAATCATTGCTTTTTGTTTTTGTGCAATTTGGATACATTCTTAAAAATATAAATAATTTACATAACGGTCAAAAGAAGAAACTTCTTACGTAGTTCAAGAAATTTTAAAAACGTTTCATATTCTTAAAAAGGTTTACGATAGTTTTTAGTTTTTCATAAAAAAATTATTAAATTTCGTTTAAAAATAATGAAAAAACACGCTTTGTATGAATATTAAATGTAAATTAATCAATTGTTACTAATATAATAAGTTAAATTAGCTTCTAAACTCGAACTAAAACCAAGTGAACTTTATTTAGATTACTAATTTAAGATAATTATAATAAATTATTAATTTAAATCAGATTTAATTAGTTGAGTTTGAGATTAACAGTTGAGTTGATTCGTCATGTAGGTAACATTTGATTGGTACATGTGTAATGTTTATGCTGCACGTATTTCGTTATTATTTTTAAATAAAATTTAAGAGATCGGATTTTTAAAATAAAATATTAAATATTTTTCAAAAATTTTAAAAATTAGACAATTTTTTTAAATTTTCTTAAACTATATGAGAATTTTATTTCTTTTATCTTTATATAAGTTACATATTTTAAATAAATTATTTAACGAAAATTGAAGGAAATTTGAGTGCAGATAGGGTCGGCATTCGGGCCTGGGTTTAGGCCGGTCTGTTCCAACCTAGCCTAAGGTTAACAAATTAGGCTTTGGGCCCAATTTTTTTTCAAAAAATAGGACCTCTGTCTTGCTCGTTTCAAGGCTCAACACCTATAGGAAAATGATATCATTTTGCAATAAAACGAAATCGTTTTCTATAAAAAATAGGTATATCAGGACCAGGTCATGTTGAACTTGGGCTCAAGCTTATCCATGTCATCCCTAAGTGTAGAATGTTATATAATTTGCACGACTTCTGTTTAGATTATGAAAGCAAAACATAGCCTTCAATGGATGCTTGCATCACATTGAGTTCCTATGCTAGGAAAAGGCAAAGGAACCTTCGCCATTGGAACTGTTATGTAATGTAGTAGTAAAGGAACTCATGCTTAATCTTGACGACACCAAATCTAGATTTCATAGATCAGGTGGAAAGTGAATGAAACAAAAAAGGCTGTGATATATACTGGTATAAATTCATGTGCACAGTAAAGTTTAGCAATAAGATGAGTCGACTCAGGCTTGATCTTTTTAAACCCGAGATTTGAACTCAGGCTTTTCAAGTCTGTTTGGACTGAGTTTTGAGTCGGAACTCAGAAGTCTTTTTTTCCAACTCTAATCTAGCAGCCTTCAGCTGCCAATTAACACTCAGATAGGCAGAAACACAAATAGATGAGGTCACGGGTTCGAACCGTCCTCATGTATGCAGTCGTTTAAAATTTGGGGTCAGAGTTTTGCCTCCCGCAAGGGACTTACCCGGCTCGAACGAGGATTAGTTTGGGTGTGGATGACTTAAAGGCGCCTTCCCATAGTTGAGACCCTCCTAGGACACCTCGTGAGTAACCAAAAAAAAAAGTAGAAAAGGAAACGATACCAGTAATGGCTGCTTACATTGACAAGGCCAGGTAACATGTGAGTGATCTATGTTATCATTAGAGATGGCAATAGATTGGGGGGACCAGATTTGTTGTTTCCGAATTGTTGTGCCTATTGTGTTAGAATAAATCTCAGTCATCTATTATAATAAATTAGATGACTAAAACCTTAAGAACACAACGAGGTACAGCAATTTAAGAGCAGCAAATGTGTTCCCATAAATTGGGCACATGCTCTACTGTGATTTTTTTAAACCCGAAATTTAAGATAAAATGACATCATTTAGGTCAATTACTTATAGCAAAATTAGGCCCGACCCAAATTGCCTATTATGAATTAAGCACATAGGGATTGAAAGCTTGATTGATGCATATAATGGAAGTAAAGAAGGCGATGCTTGTTTATATATTTTGTTTTGGAGACTTTGTTTATATGTTTCTACCTAGAAAAACTAATTATTTGTTTGTATCTCAATTTGCAAAAAGTGTATGACTATGACTCCTCAACTATGAGTTACTAGAGTTGGTAATAAGTTCGGTTAGGTCAGAATCCTTATTACCATGATTAGACTTCAATGTAATAAAAGGAGATAAAATAGGACCCTTTTTTTACTTTGCCTAGAGCTTATAAAATATGGACCTACTTGAATAATTAGACGATCGAAAATTCAAACATGTTTTTTACAAAAATAACATTATTTTATTAAAACGATATCTTTTTAGAGTTTTATCCGAACTAATTCAAATCGGTTCAGGTTGAACTTGGCCCAATCGAGCTCGTCATCCCTATGCCCTACAAATTAAAGTGTTTACTACTTAACAACCAATCTTATTCAAGGAAGAACAAATTAAAGTGTTTACAACTTAACAACCGATCTTATTCAAGTAGGAACAAATTCTCGTTTATTAGGATAACAAATTGGTCACACCTACATAAAATAAAGAACTGAAAGGTTTGGATAGAGAAAACCCAATTTAAAACACAATCTGCACTCACTTGTACTAGTCCTTTCTCCTGCCTGAGCCATCTTGTTGCAGAGAGGCAAGTATGTGCTTGAGGATCTTATTATAGGCAAAGGGTCTCTCAAGTTGCGCATAGTGACCTGCCTTCTTCACATAATGAACTTCAGTTTTGGCATCCTCTAACTCCCTGGAGAACACACGCAAGACAGTTATTACAATTCCTACGAATAGCCACCAAAAGTTGACCAAAGAGCTTTTTCCATTTGAAAATTGTGCATCTTCTATTCGTCTATCATCTAGTTATGTAGAGGAAGTCAAGGGCTTGGAATACCTTTTAATGGCGTTATAAATGTCTTCAGGTCTGAAAATTTTGTCCTCTTCTCCTGCCAAGAAGTGTACCTTCTACACTAGCACAAAGCCTCCATCAATAAAGAACAAAAATATAAGTTGTTTCCATCTGAATTAACCTTCTAAGTTTGTAATTCCCGATGCTAAACTTGAAAGAAAATCACCATCGATCTTGCCCCTTCCTTGTTTTTAGTACAACTTGTCTTGCTATGTATTAGTGTTAACTTGATCGAGCCAAATCCTCAAATCTTGTGACCCGTGAACCCTGTACTAATTCTGTCCTAAATCATCTCAATCATTTATTTATGTAGGTCCCACATAAGCGGATAGTTGAGATGATTTAGGACAGGGTTGGTACTCACATAAATAAATGATTGAGATAATTTAGGACAGGGTTGGTATAGGGTTCACGAGCCAGAGGATCACGTCCCACACCTAACCCTACGGATAGATGACAATTGCACGTTAAGAGTTAAGGGTTAAGAGTTCTTATTGCTCACCTGTGAAATTTTGGGTCTTCTATGGTCGGAATCTTTGATGGCTATTGCATGCAAGAGCTCAGCTTTCTGTTCCCTATTGTTGAACATGGTCTGTGGTAAAGCAAAGGAGTTAGTACTGAAGTTCATAAAAACATCTCAATTCAGCAATATGATATTTAGATATATATATTTAAAAATGAGCTAAATTAGGTTTGGGATTTAACTAAGACCACACTGAAGCAATTTCTGTTAACGAAAATAATTATTTTTACTTAAAATATCTGTATAAAAATAAAAAATCACTTGTCATAAAGTATAAAAATATAAATCATTGAATTTTTATTAATTATTTATAAAATATAAAATATTTTAATTAATTATTGCAAAATAAATTATCTAATAACTAAATATGATTAAAAAGATTCTTATTTCAATTTTTAATATTTAATACTAAATATTAATAGAGCTATTAACTTTGTAGATACAAATAATTAATAATTTTATTCCTATTCATTCTCATTTTCTATTCTCATTCTTATTTTTTTTTAAATTCCTTTATTAATAGTTACCAAACTAGACCTAACTGTTTCAGAATTAGAACGAGTCATAACTTACAGATCAGGATACTAAACCTTTAGATACTGTCGGTAGATCAGACGTGGCATGGGAGGCCTTCTATGGCAGACAACAGCAAAAGATCGTTTTGTCTCTTTCACATTTGTCGGTAGTACCACCTCAGACCATGACTCATATCCTAGCCTCTCAAGCACTCCACGATTGGTGGTCTCATCCATGGGAGGGATGGAGCCTGAAAGCACCAAATCCTGAACCAACTCAGGCTGAGACTCGGCGATCTTCACAGACACAAAACCTCCATAGCTAAACCCTACCAAGGTGCACTTCTCAACTCCTAGCTTCTCCAAACTCCTGGCCACACACTGAGCTTGAAACTCGATTGTCCAGTTGGCTTTGTCACTGATGGAGCCACCAAAAAAGAGCAAATCAGGTACATAAACGGCGTATTTTCCAGCGAGAGCTAATACCTGAGGAATCCATGTAATTGCACCATCTTCTGCAAATCCATGAATGAGTACCACCACTGGTTTTCTCGGTGGGATAGGCTCGTTTTGGCAGCCAATATTGGTTTTGTTTATGGTTTCAGTGGGGACCCAGAAGTGCAACTTTGTTCCTGGTTCAACCTCCACGATTTGAGGTGTTAGACCTGCAAGTTTCATAAGAACATATATAACTTTTTTCAGGATTCTGATCATTTTAGAGACGATTTTTCGTTGGGATGGTTCGATTCTGGCAGTCTGGTACAACCAGTTATCATCAAGACTTTATCGAGAAACTCTGTCGTATCCATTAGCTGGATCATAATAGTCAAAAGGGACTATTGCGTACTAATGTTGAAAGAACGTTAACTGGGGACCCGATGTAGCATTAATATCAGCCTCAATTTAGGACAATCAAGCTGTATATCCTGTTATCTTGGAAAATAATATCTCAATAATCATAGACATACCATATATACTGTAAACTCTTGTAATATAAAATACAATTATTCAAAATCCCTTATGGTATTATAGCCAAATTTGTACATAGTAGGGTTGGCAAATCAATCTAGGCTCGACCTAATTCAAGCCGTCCAAATTGGTTAGACAACAATGTTAAAATAATGCCGCTTTGATTAACAACATTAAAAATTGTTGAACTGATACTCCTTCTTATCAAAGATGAAAGTCATTTTAGAGAGATTTTAATTATTCAAAATAAGAGTCGTTCGTTATTTTTCATGCATGTTTATAATTTTACTTCTAAAATCACCCTTTAATTTCTCTCACATCTTGATTACACAAATTATATTTTCAAGACAGTTCAACATGCAATTTCTCTTACATAAGTAGCACCATTAATAAGGGTATATCAAACATTTTATTAACTTTTTTAATAAGTGTGCATCACCTTAGGGATAATAGTTAATCTAAAACTCAGTCCAGTCAAATCATTGACCTTAGGAGAAAGGCCCAAGGCCCAATTCAAATGTCTCACTTCTTCAACTGCAAAACGACGTTATTTAAATTTTGATTTAAGAAACAAAATGAAGATGTCCAAAATGAAGTTATTTTATGAAATTTTTCTAAAAATGATGATATCCTCAACAGTCTTATTTGAGCTCGAGCTAAACCAACAACGGATTTAACTCGATCCGACCATTATCATATCTACCAAAGCTTGATCAAGCTTCGGACAATTTGATCAAGCTTGGAGATCTAGTCCAAGAAAAAACAATTCTACTTGATTTATAGTACATCTTACTTAACTTCGTCAAAATGGGTTAGTGCTTGTGGTCATGCAAATCAATGTTCATATTACAATCAATCTTACATTTGATAATTGCACCACCTCTAATGAAATATGGAATAAATTAGCAAATCATTTTGTTAATCAGCTATTTTCAAAATTAAACTAGAAGTTAAATCAGTAAAACACAAAATTTAAGATTTAAAATATATTCAACCGGTATGAATTCATTGTAAAACTAATTAAAGATTGAATAAAATTGAATAATTTGAAATTTTATTAAAAAGATTATTAAATAAAAATTAATTAATTAATTTTGATTTGTAAAATCGATTAGTTTATAAAAAATTACAAATTTTTAATAATAAAGATTATTAAAATAAATCTAATTAAAAAATTAAAAACCGAACTAAAAATTAACAATTTAAAAATTTTTACATTATAAAATTGAAAAAAATTAATTACTTTGTCTTCATTATAGAATTGATACCAATAACAACAACAACTTGTGTAATTCTTGCTTGTGTAACAAAAAGTCACACTATCTTTCAAGAACTCTTTTATGTTCCACTTCTGGTTATTTACTCCTGATATTCGAGCCGGGCTTTTGTAAATAGTAACTCAGTTGGCGTAGGGTCGAAGAGTACACGGCCCGAATTGCCTTTATGGGACAAGAACTGAAAGTGACATACACAAGACATGTCTACATCTGAATTTTGGTGTAACAAAAGAAAGATAAAGCCAGGTTTTACACTTTAATCTCATAATTTAATCATTACTTGTTGTTTTTGTGAAATTTGGATAAATTCTTAAAAATATAAATAATTTATATAAAAGTAAAAAGTATAAATTTCTCCTTTACTTTAAGAAATTTAGAAAAGTACCCTAATTTTTAAAATTCTCAAAAAACTTATTCTATTTTTCAATTTTTTTAAAAAATCTTTTATACTTTGATTAAAAAATAATTAAAAAATACTTTGTATGAATATTAAATACTGATTAATCAAATGTGACTAATATAGTAGCTCAAATTACTTTTTAAACTCAAACTAAAACAATTAAACTTAATTTAAATTAATTATTTTAAATAATTATAATAAATTATTAGTTTGATTTAATTAATTCAGTTCAAATTTAAGAACTAGTCATGTAAGCAATATTTGATTGGTCTATGTATAATATTTAGTTGTTTATGTTGCATTTCATCTTTTATTTTAAGTGAAGTTTAAGAAAAATATTTTTTTCTAAAACAACCTTTTCTTCTACGAGCATCTTATGTAGAAAAAATATGATAATATAAAATAATTATTAATAAAATCAATTCAAAATTAATTAGAAGAAGAAATGAAAATGACTTGTTAGTTATAATCCACCTTAAACCACCTGTTGAAGGATACAGGGTGGTTGTTCCCATATCTGTTAGTCACCTTGAATATAATAGATAATTTACAAATTTAGGCTAGAAAATAAAATAAATATAATAGATAATTTACAACCACTTTATCATCATTCAGTATTTATTTATTTATTTGTAAAAAATAAATTAATATTTATATATTATATAGTTTTTATCAAAATTATAATAACTTTATTAATAAGAATAAGACTGTATATTACTAGATCTTTCTAAATTTCGCGTTTTAGCGAAATTTCTATTGGTTGTTGTTAGTGTTGTTTATAGTTTTTATCAAAATTATAGATTTTTTAGTTATTTATCTATTTATTTTTTATAAATTATATTAATATTTTAAATATTATTTTAAAAATGATATTTTCATTTTCAAAATAACTTTTATGTATTTATTTTTATTTAAATAAATAATAAAATTAAGTCTTTATATTTTATAACCATTAAAAAGTTATAAAAATATCTAAGCTTACGATTTGATATTAAATATAAAACTTTTAAATGTGAGTTTGAATATGAGATTTCCCAGAACTTGAGTTAAATTCATACCGGATATTGTTGTTGTTGTTGTTCTGAATACGAGATTTATTTTATAAAGTTAAATATTTTAACAAGTTTTAAATTAAATTTAAGTTAAACCCATTTCCATCCGATCCAGCCCATGTACAAGTCCATCGACTTGTTGCACGACTCTTGTGTAGATTACGAAAGCAAAAGTTAGCCTTCAATGGATGCTCACATCACATGGAGCTCCTATGTTAGGAAAAGGCAAGGAACCTTCGCCATTGGAACTTTTACGCAATCTAGTAGTAAAGGAACTCGTGCTTAATCTTGTGTAGATTACGAAAGCAAAACGTAGCCTTCAATGGATGCTTACATCACATGGAGTTCCTATGATAGAAAAAGGCAAGGAACCTTCGCCATTGGAACTTTTACGCAATCTAGTAGTAAAGGAACTCATGCTTGCTTGACGACACCAAATCTAGATGCCGAAACTTCCTTAAATCAAGTGTAAAGTGAATGAAACAAAAAAGGCTGTCACATGTACTGGTATACATCCATGTGTAAGGTTAGGTTTAGCAGTAAGTTGAGTTGACCATGGCTTGATGTTTTTAAAGCGGAGATTTGAACTCGGGTTTTTCAAGTCGGTTTGGACTGAGTTTTGGGTCGGAAGTCTTTTTTGCCGACTCTAATCTAGCAGCCTTGAACTGTCACATAACAGTGAGATAGGCAGAAACACAGGTAGAAAAGGAAACATTACTTGCTTACATTGACAAGGCCAGATATCATGTGAGTGTCATCTTTAGAGATGGCAATGGATTGGGTATAACCCAACTCGGATTTTTTTTTTCCAACCCGAAATTTAAGATGAAATAATGTCGTTTTGGTTGATTAATTCCTCATTCATTAAACAAAACAATATTGTCAATTCAAATTTGACTCGTTAATTTCAAGTTGAGTTAGGTCAGACCTGAATTGTCAACTGATGCGATCTGTCAGAGAATTTTGTGTTCAAACACTTAAATCCAAAGAAATATTTTGACATTATTATCAAGAGAGCAGATATATTATATCTATTTAGGCAATTTCAAGGAACTAAAGATACAGAATGCATTCAGTACAAAATTATGAAAGGTTAAAGTACAAGAAGATGCTCTCTGGAGGCATTCCATTGACAAGGTAACCTTCAAGATCAAATTACACTAGACTGACTCAAATAAATTACAAAAGGGTAAACAAAGAGGACACTATTAAGTAGCAGAAATGAATAACTAATCAATCTAAGAAATACCCTTCTCTTGTCCAGATAAAGAGTTTGTAAAAAACTGAGATTGGACTAAGGAACTGTCTGAACCGGGTACCTGTGAATGCAATCTTCCCAAGGATTACTAGTAGAAGGCTTCACATTCCTTAAAGCTTCCCAGACTGCACTATTACACTTGAAACCACTTCCAAAAGCAATTTGCCACACACGGTTTCCTTTCTTCATCCTGCCTTTTGCTTCTGTATAAGCCAACTCATACCAGATGGAGCTTGAAGAAGTGTTACCAAAGCGATGAAGGGTCATTCTTGAGGCCTCAACATGTAGAGGAAGAAGCTGTAAGTTCTTCTCGAGCTCGTCAATCACGGCTCTCCCGCCGGCATGAATACAGAAATGGTCGAATGCAAGCTTGAAATCAGGGATATAAGGCTTCAACCTGGCATTGAACAGCTTATTAGCAACCAAAGTTATGAAGAACAAAAGCTGTTCACTGATTGGAAGAACCAAGGGACCAAGTGTTGTGATATTGGTCTTAAGCGCTCTACCAGCAATGGCCATAAGGTCTTTAGACAAAGAAACCCCAGTTTTACCCTTAGCATCTTGCTCCTGATAAACACACTTAAATGCCTTATCATCAGCTCCTTTATGAGTCCTGACCACATGAACAACCTTATACTTAGCTCTTCTTCTATCTTTAGACTTATTGGACAATAAAACTGCAGAGCCACCAACTCTGAACAGACAATTTGGTATCAGCATTGACTTTTTGTTCCCAAAATACCAATTCTGTGTAATGTTCTCAGTACTCACAACAACTGCACAAGTATTCCTATGAACTTGCAACATGTCTTTAGCTAGATCAACTGCAATAACCCCAGCACTACATCCCATACCTCCTAGATTAAAGCTCCTAATATTGCCTCTCAACTTATACTTATTAACAATCATAGCAGATAACGAGGGTGTGGGATTAAACAAACTACAATTCACAACAAGAACACCAATATCCTTAGGCTTGATATTAGTATTCTCGAAAAGAACATCTAATGCACCAAACATCACCTGCTCTGCCTCTTCTCTTGCAGCCTGCATAGAGGGTCTTGGAGGAATATAAAACATAGCTTCAGGAACATATGTTTCTTCACCAAGACCCGACCTTTCAAGAATCTTTCGCTGAAATTCCAAGGAAGAATCATCAAAATCACCTGTTAACTTGGAATGCTCCATGAATTGCTCGTACTTGACCTGAAGTTTAGCTGGAGGCTTGTAACAAGCGTAGTCCACGAGAAAAACGGATCTGGGTCGGGTCATGATGTAAACTGTGCATCCAAATACGAGAATAGCAGAACAGATAATGACAATGACCAGATTATACTTAAGGTGATGCCAAAGTTGGTGAATGTCGTCTGGGTTCAATTGAGAGGCTTCAACGACAATAACTGCCATTAAAGGGATCAAACACAGAGTCAACAAATGACTCACCAGATAATGATACCCCAGCTTCACGTACTTAAGATTCACACTTTGTAAGAAATCTGGCAGCCTCCTGGATTGTTGGATCTGATCATCCCCAGTCGGGGTTGATGCTGTCGTCAGACCATTACTCGCCGATGACTCAGAACTCATATTGGTCTACGAACAGAATCAACAAAACACGGGAAAATCCGAACTGGGTTGTTGTAAAAACCTTGTACAGGGTACGATGAAACAAAAATGGAGATGTATTATATAAATATATATGGTACGGATTCGACTATTAGGGGTTGGTTGAGATTAGAAAGGTTTGATATAACTACAACAACGACCAAGGGTGTTCGAGATTATGGAACACGTAAATGGATATGATTTCTAAGAACATGAACTGCAAAATCAAACACGTCAAATGATTTTTAAGATAAAAATAAAAAACGAAGAGAGAGTGAAATTGAGAGTGAGAGTGAGAGACAAGGGTCTTGAGGAAGCGTAGTAGTTCTCCCTGAAGACAGGAGGTTTCGGTTGGGTGTCTCTCGTCTCTGTTTTCTCTCTTCTCAATGCTTCGGTCGGTCTAATGACTCTAATCTAATGAAGCTTTTTCTCCTCCTTGCCATTGGCATTTCTCTATAAATAGAGACTGTTCTTATTATAATTACTTTTAGGATTAATTACATAATTTGGATAATTATCATTTTAGGTTTTTTAATTTTTAAAAATTATCAAATTGGTCTTTATAATTGTTTAAAGATTATCATGAAAGTGACTATATTTTTTAATTAAATATTTACAAGTCCTTATTATAATTACATTTAATATTAATTACATAATTTCCTTATAATTTAGATCATTATCATTTTTTTAAAATTATTAAATTAATCTTTATAAATTTTAAAATTTACCCTCTGTCAATCTTTTATTGGGTGACACTATTTCAATTTTAAAATTTACCCTCTGTCAATCTTTTATTGGGTGACACTATTTCCATTTATAAAGATAGTTTTTAATTTATATATTAATTGTTATAGAATAATCAAAATATATTAGAACTAAAAATATGTAGCAATTATATGTTATAATTCACAACGATTAAAAAGCGCAATCGATTCAATTAGTTTATTTATAAAAATTTTAACTCGGTCAAGTTTTAGGTTTGATTTTCAACTTTCTGATTTATTTTATTTTAATAATTTTTATTATTAAAAATCTTTCAGTTTAATCATTAATCGTTCAATTTTTTAATTAATAAAATTTTATAAACTAAAAGTAAATAATTAATTTTTTAAATTAAACTTTAAATTCTCCTATAGGTAAGGTTATATTTCAAATTATTTAATTTTATTCAATTTTTAATCAATTTTATAATGGTCTTATATTTGCTAAATTTTTTAAATCTTAAATTTTTTATATTACTGGTTTAACTTTCGGTCTTATTTTTAAAATATTGATAATTCAGGGATAATATGCGCAAAATTAATTTAGATTATAAACTATTAAAAATAGTTTTTTTAATTGAAATCCCAATTTTAAGAGGATAAGAAGGATGTTACAATCCACAATAGAGTGGTCAAAGTTGGAGAAGAAAATTTAAAAGAGAAAGAGACGGAGACAAAAGGGGCTGAGGGTAGGGGTCTAACTCTTAAGAGGCAAAACAAGAGGTCGACATCTGTTGCACACTTCGAGTGGCTTTAACACGTGGGATTATTAGAATTATTAATTTAAAAATTATTACAAATAATTAAATATTTCTTTGCAACGAAAATTAATAACTTATTTTTAATAAAATTTTTAAAATTATTTTAGCTGTAAATTTGATATGTCATAAATAAAAAATAGATTTAAATATACATCATTAACTTTTCAATTTAGTTTTTAATATTTCGGTTTGAATTATTTTAATAATCCTTATTGTTAAATTTTGACAAGTTTATTAATTAATCGATCAGTTTCATAAATTAATTAATTTTTATAAATTATAATTAATTAATTAATTTTTATTTAACAATATCGTTTTTCAATTGAGCTTCAAATTTTTTATGAATAAGGACGATCTCTTTTAATTATATCTTAAATTTTTTAATTTTATTTAATCTTTAATAGTTTTGTGACAGTTTAATATTAACTGAATTTTTTAAACTTTAAATCTCTTATATTATCGATTTAGCTTTTGATTCAATTTTTAAAACATTGATAATTCCTAATATTATTAAAATTTTGGGTAATATTTTTAAAATTTTATATACTTTACTAGGCATAATAAGAGCAAGATTCCTCCCTTTTTTCATTTTTTGGCTTTCTTCTCAATAAGATAAGATGTTTTATATTGAAAGGAACTGAAAAGAATTGATGGTTCCTACTCTTTTTGGAAACAAGACTTTCATTGAACACAATCAAAAATTACAAGCATCATCACTTAGCCATATGTCGTTTTTAGGAAGTCTAATTAAGATAAAAAGTAATTAAATAGTTAATTTCTTTTTATGATGTCGAAATTATGTGTTTACAAACCCAAAATAAATGGTTTTCTCAATTGAAATGTTTACTAAATAAACACTAAAAGAAAATGTTACTCTCCAAAGACAAACTATATGCATCATGATTAAGTTTGGTATTGGGTTAGACCGGGTTAAACGCCTCCTTGCCTCGAGTTTGGCTCGAAAATTTATGTAAGAGCTTAGGTCCGTCTCGAGGCCGAATAAAAATTGAGTTCGGAGTAAGCCTAACTGTTAATTTTATTTAATAACCGATCTGTTTCAATAAAGTATATTTAACACATTTAAATTTTAGGTATAGTTGGATCGTATAATCTGAACTTTATTCAAAGTTTAAAATATTTAAAAATTTTGAATAATAATAACAACAATAATAAAATCCAGTAAAAATCTAATTCATTCTCGAGGTCTAAAGATATTTAGTAATACGCAATCTTATCTTTGACTGATAAAAAAACTGTCAATTATATTTTTTAAATTATGGACACTAGAAATTCACTTTTCCTCTTTAAAATGAGATTTTAGTAAATATTTAAAAATACCATATTAGCACTTAATCTTAGAGGCTCTCGAGGGTCGTGGCTAGATAGTTGAGAGCCGGATTTGGCTTCGGTCAGATCTCATGTTCGATTTCATGTTAACTCCTCTTATAAGAGCCTGGGTAGTTGAGATTTTAACCGTAAGTGAAGTGCTAGTTGAGCCCTCGATGATAAGATGCACTCGTTTGGCTCGCCTGTGGGGTGATACGTCAGTTAGGCTCGTTTGGCCCGCCTACAAGATTTCCTCGAATTAAAAAAAAAAAACTTAATCTTAGAGTCAAGTTGATGATTTAGAAGAAGATTTTTAATTAATTAATTAATTCTTATAAAATAAAATAATATTATTTTAATCTAAATTAATTCGTATTCAATCAAGTAAAATTTCTCGACCTCCCGTTTAATTTCAAATCTGATCAACTCAAGTTTTATACGTTAACGAAATAATTTGTCTACACGTCAAATTCTATTTGCTGGTAACCAGACTTACTTGCGCGGCTGAGTGAGCCTTGGGATTCTGTTCAATCATTTCACTTTCGGTTCGTGTTCGATCAACTACTCCATTTAGTCATCGCAGCAGTAACTTTCAAGAAATGGTGACGTAACAGTAAATGTCACCAAAGATGAAAAGTGAGTTATATGTAAAGGGATAACTTATAATTCATTGCGTGATTAAGATATAATGTAATGAATGATATGATAACGTTTGAATATGGTATAATTTCTCCTCATACTTCTTCAAAACTCTTCGTTAGTATCAGAGTTAGGTTGAAGAAGTCCGATGAATAGAGATTTATGAATTTGGACTTGTAATTTATCGTGTTAAGGTTTATGTCTTAATTATATATGGGTTCATTTGAATCCGATTTAATTTCTCCCGAGCATTTTCAAAAACCCTTCAATCTCCTAGTATGTAGAATGAATAGAGAGTGGCGGATTTGAATAGATAAGATTTAAAAATAAATAAAGATTTATGAATTTGGACTCGTAATTCTACTTGAATCCAATTTAATTTCTCTGAGTCTCCTCAAAACTTTTCAATATTTCGGTATATAATAAAAATTGAATAAAATTAAAGAATTTAAATAAGATTAAAAATTATCCTTAGCTGTCAAAAAATTAAAATTAAATTAAAAGTAATTATTTATTTTTATGATAAAAACATATTTATTAGAGTTTATTTAATATATAATGAAAATTTCATCATAAAAACAAAAAAATTAAAATTTGGATAATCTACATTAGGATTTCTTGTGAATTGAGTTTTTTTTCAACATTTATATTTAAAAATTATCATTTACTCATTTTTATTTAATGCATTTCATCATATTTCATTAGTTTTCTAATTAAAACAAATAGTATTGAAATTATTAAATATAAATATAACATTGTTTTGAAGTTATGAATGAATGAAAATTAATGTTATATAACAAAATAACTTGAATAATAATTAAATAATATTACAAGAACGCAAATAATAATTTTTAAAATAAAAATTCAAATTACTGAAAATCACATGTAATTTATCCTTTGACTTGGTTATAGTTATAATTCAAAAATATTCCTATATACTTTATGAACATGAGACATAGGTGATAAAATCCATAAAAGACATACAAATAAAGAAATCATTTAAAAATGGATATTTGAGTGCTCACTTATTCATCTATAAACTAATGTTTTAAAAACCAAATTCGGTAAAATAAAAAGTTTTAAGTTTAAAATGTTTAATCGATATTAGACCGTCGTAAAATTCACTAAATATAGAATAAAATTAAAGAATTTGAAATATGATCGAAGGATATTATTCTTAACTATCGAAGAATTTAAAGTTTAATTAAAATATTATTTAATAAAAATTAATTTATTTATTTTAATTTATAAAAATATATTAATTTATAAAATTTGAATTATTAATTAATAAAATAATATTTCAAATAACAATAATTATTAAAATAAATTGAACTTAAAAAATTATTCGATTTAAAATTTTTATAATTAAAATAACCGTACCGTTAAAAATTTTTAATTGACTGCATAAACCAACTCCTTTGAACTATCGTTCTTCTTCAATCTTCAATCACTTATGGGCTTCTGTCTCAAGCCGACATGCATGTGCGTGAGCTCTGGTGAGGATCAGAGGGTCCACAAGCAACCTGGAGCTTCATAAGATACAGCTAGCTACTTAGCCGGGATAGATTTCATGGAGAAAACATGTACGTTGGAAAATAATAAATAGAGGATCAGAATCCATGTGGAGGTCATTATGCATGGGAACGGCTTCTTTAATTTACGCGGTTAGATTTTAGTCTATTCGAAGACTTGGTTGACCCTGAGCATGGCAACCGATCGGATTGAGCTTGATGTTTGATTGGTGTAAGGGCTTTAAGCTTAAGTTCGAGCTTGATTATAAAAAAAAAAACTCAAACGTTATTTGAACTTTGTTCAAGCTGTTTAGATTTTAGTCTAGTGAAAGACTCGGATTTAAGAGGGTTTAGGATTGAGATTACAAGTTTGAGCTTGGGTATGCTCAAATTTGGACGGTCCAAAATTTCAAATTTCAGGCTAAACTAGACAACTCAAGCTTGAGTCTAACTTAAAGCTCAACCTTGATAAAAACACTCGATCAATTAGGACTAAACTTGTCAATTTTGAATTTGACTTTTTTTTACCGTTTTTAAGTACTTTTTTTACCGTGCCTGTTTGGATGGACTTTTAGGAGGTCGATAAGTACTTTTCTCTATCACAAAAGTCATTTTTAATAAAAATGTGTGTTTGAATGTAAAATAAAAATCACTTCTTTAATAGATACGATTTTTTTTAGAGTCAAAATATTATTTTTTAAGAAGCTCAAATTTGGAGCTCTTCAAAAAAATTGTTTTTGAAGGCAAATTTTTCAGATAAATTAATGAGTCTATTTTTTAATCTTTTTTGTCTTTATGTTTTACACATAATTCCTACAATATTCATAAACTCATCTTCAAGTTTATCTTGGGAGTTATATAATATTATTTGGTCTTTTTATATGTTTCAATATTTACTTTTATATTAGTTTTGCTTATATTATAATTCATATAAAAGATTTGGCTAGATATATTTTCATTTATGTTTCATATGATTTAAAATTATATAATAATTAAAATATTGTGCTTTACATATTGTTTAATATACTTTAAATAATTTTTATATACATAAATAATTTTTATTACAAAAAAAATATAGTTAAAATTAAAAATATTTTTATTTTTATGTTGCCAAACAATCTATTGTATGAGGTTCTTTAAAAAAAATTCTTTTTTTAATTGATAACTAAACAGTCAACTGATTTTTTTAGAAAAGCTCTACTAACAAAAACTTTACTAGTATAAGCTCATCCAAACAAAAAATCAGTTTAAATGGACATGAACACATTCTTGTCACGTAGCAACCATGTCGTGTGAGTTGAATCTGCCACAAATACTCTCATATGTTTAAGCTACATCGTTTGTATATATAAATAGAGTTTTTTAAAATAACTTAACGGCAAAGAGGATGGATAATATATTAACTAAAATATAGGGGTGGTATTTGATATTTTTAAAAATGAGAAATAATGTTATAGTCTATCAAATTGTAACTTAGAAAACATGAGAAATAAAAAAAAACTTATCTTTTGGTCCAAATAGTGAAAACTTAATTTATAGCGCCTCCTTACCGTAGGGTATACACCAGAACGTCCGGAGGTCATTCCGGTATATATCCTACGATAACGGTACGCTACGTTCGATTAATATATTCACTTCAAATGACATCATATCATTATTCACTTATACAGCATCAACAGAAAATCACAACATTTTTTAAACCTAACTATTTTTCTCATTTCATTGCACAAAACCAAAAGCCTACATTATGTCTTGCAACATTCCTTACATGAACATCATCATAGCCAATACAAAAGTGCTACATGAAGGATGAAATATACAAAATCTATCTAGTCTGTCCAAAAATCCCAGCTGACTGACATTTGAGCCATAACTTTTCTTGCCAAATCACAATCTACACGGTTGGTAGAGCCTCTTGGTAGCTAGAGTCGTCTCTCGGTCCTGAAAATCAACGTTGCAATTTTGGTGAGCTTTGCAAACTCAATGAGATAACCATCATTGATAGTTCACTCAATTCATGCAACACAACAATTCACATATATATAATTCACAACTTCGCATAATGAACATGTATCACATTTACATTTAAGAGTAAATCAATTTGGCATTTCAATCAATCCACATACTTGTTAAAAATGCATATGAAATGCTCATGAGACTCTTTTCCAATTGTTACGTTGTTGTGATCGAATGCCTAAACTATCTCGTATCTATTTTAGATACCGGACTTATTGCTAACTGTCCCTTATCCGATGAGGATACAAGACTCATTTTATATAATGAGCCTTAGGCTCTTAATCACTTTCTGAGCTCGAGACTCTTTTCACACTTTGAGCTTTAAGCTCTGATCGGTGGCTACTCTGGTCACAACTGCCATTATCTGATTGTGCATTCATGTATGAAATGCATATATCACAACTAATCATATTATGAAGCACATAGTTCGTCACATTTACATTCAAGTAGCACTTTAACATCCCATTCCAATATCATAGTCATCAGACCTTTATTGTCCGGAATCAAAAATCAAACCACATTCATTCAATCATTTCAAAACAGAATTTAAGCAAACAAATAATTAAGTGAGATCGTCTAGGTTACTCACAAGTTGCTCCCGAAGCTAATGCTTGGAAGTTCCGGCAACGTTTGGAGGTTGACTTTCTAGTTGTTCCTCTATAACAAATAACATACACATATATCGCAATTTGTACAATCATAAGAGTTTAATAATGCACATGAATGAAATGAAATATGTACAATGCATATTCATGACAATCCCGAGTATCTTACTATCAATTTCGTCACAAAATCATCCTCATATCAAAACTCATCTAAGTATAATTTATACTTAGGTTTATGTCTCCCTAAAACCATTAAAATCTCAATTCCTTTCTCATTGAATCACTTCAGTTTTTTCATGACATACTTTTAAGTCTACTGTTCACGTTCAATCGGAAGGTGAAACTGAAGTGATTTGGTCATACTCTCTTCTAGAAAAGTGTTCCTCTATGTCTTATGCTTCTATTAACACCAAAATCACTCAATTTGGTTCAGTAATTTGGAAGATATACCTCAAACATTTTCGGACTACTCTCATCCAAAATAGTAGACTATACACAACTTTCAGCTAGAAATTGAACATATTAGAGACTGAATCACAATTCTTCTTTTTCATATGATTTGTAGCATTATTTCTCTAGTTTACTCCAATTCAAAAATATCTCATTTGGAATCCTACAGATCCAAATATAATCAAAATACTGAAGTGTGTTCAATAAGATATTCCTATCCACACTGTTCCAACAGATTCCCACACTTTCATTTGATCAAACTTTTTCAAATCAATTCAGAATGCTACAAATTTTTTGTGAAGAGATATAATAATGTGTTAGGAATCTACTGGTTCAAGAATCAAGTCATTTGGATGTCTAAAGAATAAGTTATAGTCGAAAGAAGCAAGATGGTTAAACTTGCACAACGCTCTCGGGTATATAGCAAGTCACAGCCACTATTGAAGAGCACAGTGACTTGATGTGACAAATAAACATGAGTCTTGCAATTAACTCATGGGTGTGAGAGAGGAAAGTCACATGGGGTGCAGGAATCACGGGCGTGGGAGGAATATGAGTGTGCAAGAGTCACGGGTGTGATAGATAAAGACAAAATTTGGGTGAGAGCAAAAGTCATACCTGTCCTACGTTTATCACTCAATCTCTCCCAATTCATTTCATATGGCTGTGATTTTTGGTGGAGAGGTAGAGCAATGTCTTAAGAGTTTAATGGTTCAAGTCTCATCTCATTTGGAGGTCTGACGAAGAAGATATTGCCAAAAAACCATCAGATGTTCATTACTCCTAAAAATTTCAAAGTTGCTATCGTGCAAATAATGCACGATAGCAACCTTCTCCTATGAATCACCAAAGTCACCGTCGTGCACACTATACCCCAAGGTCACCATCGTGTTTATGCACAACGGTGCAATTCCACTTTTTCTTCTTCGCCGAAATCTCAACTTCTAAACTCCATTTGATCCAGAACTCCAAAATTTGCAAACTTTATATCAATGAAAAGTTAAAAAAAAGATTTACAACTTTCATGAAGACAATTTTGTCAAAATCTGCCTAAATTAATATAGTAAATTAATGGAAGTTCATATCAAAATTTTAACTTTCTATTCTTCATTTTCAGTAACTTACCATATGGCTTTCATTACAAAAATCCAACACTTCAATTATTATTTCTAGTCTCTTTTACTCCATTTCATTCAACTCATTTACCACAATTTCACACTACCCCTAAATATACAAATTTAGTCAAAAATCATCGAAAGCTAAAAATTAATGGTTTATCATATTCATATAATGCCACCATTCTCTGCATTTTCAACTATTGTCTATATTCTCTATTTTCTTTCCAACTTTTATTTATACATTCATTCCCATCTCATACCATCATTTTACAACTACGCTTCAATTCAAAAAATCATTTTCTTGATCATCTCTAAAGCTTTTATCTACTCACGTATACACATACATACATACATATATATATATATATATACATGCACAGTGAAGAAACAGAGCATATCACCTTTTCATACTATAATTTTATACACTAATCCCATACTAATAATCCATCAAATACTAAATAACACTATGTCCATATTTTCCTATCCTATTTACTCAGTGTTCATGAATATACACGTAAATGCTATGTTCATGCAACTAACAGTAAATTCATCAAATTTATTTCATAAATCCACAACGCTAAAGGATTTACTCAATACTTGTTAAAAACTCCAAGATCTGCAACTATTTCAAAGCCCTAAACTCTATACAAAATCACGCATTTCACTATGTAAAATGACCAGCTTCTGATTTTTCTTAGGTAAAAAAGTCAAATAGCAGTGTAGTAGAGATGTGGGATAAGGAAAAATAAGAAATCTCTAAAAAGGATTTTGGTGAGCAACTTTGTGTATTGGAAAGAAATTTGAAAAAAGGTGGCTACGAAGAAGGTATCTAAAAATAACACCAAGCCCTTTTCAACTCTCAGATATAACTTACTTCTAACAATTTACCAAAGTCACTTAACTAAGTTAGTGACACTTGTTACTTTTCTAAGGTCTAAGCCTAAACTAAGTTTCTTTTTTTTAATCGATTCCTTTAGCTCTCATAATTCTCCTCTTTACAATCTAAATATCTCCAAATATCATTGATTCTTATCCTTATTTTCCATAATACTTTATAAATTCTGAAAATCAACACCAAAATTCAAAAATATTAAAAATCCACTAATCAATAAAATTCCAATATGGTAAATTTCTAAATTCTCAAAAATAACTCAACCCAATCCAATTATACCCAGAATTATCCATGAATGTATGTACAATTTATTTTCATGTGCAGCAATTTCACTATTCATGCTTATGTGTATGATATATTATGCATGAGAATGAAAAATGCATTTCTAAACAATCATTAATCACTCATATTTACTATTATAACCTTCCACAGGTGATGGGATGTTACATAATTTCTCTTAAATAAGGTCTCAGAATCAAATTTTCTCAACTTTTTGTCCTTCAAGTGGATTGCGACTAGATTTTTATTTTTCTTTGTTTGGTAGAAATGCTTTTAGTTAAAATAAACTACCATAGCAATGTAACATAAGCTTAGAAATGACAATAGGCTTTATTGAACTGAGTTCTATTTGACCGGACATTTCAAGCCTAAGTTCAAGTCCGATTGGGCTTGATTATTTTTTATTTTTATAAAAATTCAAAATGTTATCATTTAATGTAAAAATTTTGAGCTTTATCCTAACCAGAAACTCGATCAACTCTAGTCAAGCCTGTTAGTTTTAGGTCTGATCGAACTAAACTGGTCTGAAATTTTTTTTCTAACGATTAAATGATTTAGATTGTATTAATATTATTTAAGAGCATCGAGGGTGAGTGTAAAATGAAGAAATTATAAGAAAAATAAATAACTAAAGATTGGGGAAATTAATCATACCTTAAAATTGATTAATAATTAAATTAAAATTCTTATCTATTTTTAATTTGTTGTCTCTTTAATTTGATTATTTGAATTAGGTGATTGACGTGTCATCATCTAATCATTGCTTCATTGAATTTACTTCATTAATAAGCTCACAATTTGACATTGATCGTTATGGACTAGTATCAAGATCGAGTCCTAGACAGATGGATCAGCCGACATAGTAACCATGAAAATAGCTCCTTCTTTAGTGAGATTATACGAACAAATGCTTAAATTGTTCAAAATGAAATTATTTTCAAAATTTTATCTCAAATAATATTATTTTGGGCCAACCACTTGGATATAGGCCACATTTTTACAAAGTTAATGACGAGTCCGACCCAACTCGACTCGACCTAATCTATTGTCATATTTAATGAATCTAGTAAACCTAATTTAACAAAAGATTGATGTAGTCTTAAAGCCCATAACTTGAAGAGCATAATGAACTCATCAAAGTTGTTTTGGGCTGAAACTTTGAAACTTGCCCACCAAGTTAGAACACACTACAAGCTTAAATGGATTGACCTTGGTTCCCCATAACTAATTGCCAGTTAGGTTTCAGCCAAATTATTCCTGATTTTGATCGAGGTAAGGTTCGTAATTGGGTTCCAATTTTGTTTTTTCAGATATTTCGCCATTAATCTGGTGAGCTTATTTCAATTCAGCGTCTTGTTGATTATGACCGGAACTTATTCACATTTTTTCACTTGATGTTTCATTGCGTGAACACTTTTGTTTAAATCGAACATGGGTTTTTGTTGGTTAGTGGTTACGGTGCATGGATTCATTCGAGTATGGCGTTTGCCGGCTTAAAGTATTTTTTGTGTAAATTATCTATCTTGACCATGTTTTTGAATTTGTTTCTGAAAAGCATGGTGGGTTGTGATGTTTGTATATGAATTTGAATCCAACTTTGCTTTTAAAGTTCTGGGTTGAGTGTTTCAAACAGGGAGTTAGCCTTTTTCCATATCCCGTTTTCAGAGCTTGAGAATCTAGATTCCTATAGATAGAGTGAATAATTTTACAGTGCACGTGTCTTGACCGTGTCGTTGAATTTGTTTCTGAAAATATTGGTGGGTTGTGATTTGCTGCAGGTGATTATGGAATTGTATTTTTGCTTTTAAGGATCTGGTTTGAGTGTTTCAACAAGGGAGTTAGCTTTTGTCCTATCCCATATTCAGAACAGGAGAATCTAGAGTGTATAAAATAGAATCATCAAGTTTATAGTGCTTGGCCATGTTGTAGAATATGTTTCTGAAAGATTTGGTGGCGTGTGATTGTTGTAAGTGAAATCCAGTACTTCTTTGAAGGTTCTAAGTTGAGTCTTTAAACAAGGCTCTGGCTTTTGTCCTATCCCCATATTCAGAAAATTGAGAAGTCAGAGTCTATAAATATGATGGGTAATTCTACTTTTTTAAGAAGTTGGCTTGAGTTTTTTGGTTATATGGACTAAGTTGCTTAAATTTTCAGTTGTGATTACGACTTCTTGCCCATTTAAGTTTCTTTGCACAAGTGTTCCATGATTGACTGCAAATGCTTAACTGAAAAGGAGAGGTGTGACACTATGGACAGAAACTATTGTTTATACTCTTTTTCCTGATTTGGATGATTCCTGATGTTGTTTAGACTACAATAGTCAATTGTTGTATTGCTTTGATAACTTTTTGTGAAATTTGATGTTAAAAGCTTGGAAATATTGAAGATGGAAACACACAAAACTCAGCAGGAGAAGCAGTTGCCTCCTCCTGTTACTTCATGTCGAAAGAAGAAGAGCGAGGAAGCAACATTTCTTGAGGACATAAAGGATCACATAGATGAATTCATCCATGCCTCCATGGATGAGCACAAGACTTGTTTCAAGAAGACCATTCAGAAGGTGAATTCAAGTTCTCTCTTGCTTTACTCATCATATGATTTATGAATATCGTTGTCTGGCCTATGAGTTTGATTCATTTTCAGATGTTCGGAATGTCAAAAGTTGTTGCTGCAAAGAATGCAGAAACCAAGGAAGTTGAAAGTTCTCTTGCCCTCCGAACAGTGGTATCAAACCAGTAGCATTTACTTTGGTGTTGTCCATATCTACATAAAGAAAGTTCCTGTAGTTCTGGTTCTGCAACAGTTTTAAATTTCAAGTAGCTTGAGTGAATTCAAATGGGAAAGAAGCTAAACTATGTTCTGAGTGGGATTTCACATGAAAGGATCTTTAAAGACAGATAAACTTGAGTTTTGTAGTTTAGCAATCAAATTAAATGGGAAAGAACTTTTGGTTCCTTCCAACTGAATGAGGTGAAAGTATGCTCAAACACTATGCCTTTGCAAGCTCACTTGGTCCTGTGACTTGAAATACACAAAGAGGACGTTTCACGAATGAGTTTCCTGATTCCATATACAAGTTTACAATCCGAGCCATCCCCAGCCAAGCCTAGTGGTTTTGATTGGATTTATCAATACAGATCAGACAGTTTTTGACATGAACTTGTTGGACTTAAAAATAGATATGGGCCTATCTCAATTCCTGATCAACTAGTCCAAAACTTGATGGGCTTGGGTTATGCCACTCAATTTCAAGTTCACGCCTGCTTAGATTGCCCAAAGCAATATGGTTCTGGCAAAATCTTTTAAAATGACGTGTTTTTTTTATTAGTCCACGAGGTGTCCTAGGAGGGTCCTAACTGTAAAAAGATGCCTTTAAGTTATTCACTCTCAGATTAATCTTCGCTCGCACAGGGTCAGCCTATAAGGGGTAAAGTGCTGCTCAAACAGATTTTTCCATTCCCAATATTCGAACTCGATAAAATAACGTTTTACTGTACGAGTTTCGGCCATTTAAGTTCAACATCAAACTGTCTTAACTTCAAGCTTAGATTAAAATTTTAATCAATATAAGTAACAAGTTAGGTTGGATTTGTTTTTTTGTCTAGCTTTTTGTGCATTTGTAGCTTTAAAACATAGTTAATATTATAAAAATAAATGATAATTTTTAAAAATATTGAAATTAAAAAAATAAAAATTAAACCAAAACGTAACCAATTTAACCCTTAAGTGTAACTTTGATTCAAGATGAAGATTTATTATGTCATCAAATAAGTTGGGAGGCAAGGCTTGGAGAGGCTTATGCTTCTCATACTACCTTGTAAGGAAGATGTTGAACAAATCAAGCAATTTTGAGAAATTTCTGAGCTTGGATTTTCTCATTCTTATACCATTAGGGGAATTCTTGTTCTAATTAACCTAATTAGCAAACTAATCCACAGATCAAGAGCTTATTAGACCTGTAAACTTGCTCCTATTAATATTGTAACTCAAAAGCAGTACATGGTGCATGTATCCATCATGTTGTTGTCTTTATGTTTATGAACACTAGGGCCATATATGTCCTCTCTGCAACACAAAAATCCACACTTTAAATAACCAACCAATAATCTTGGAGCCATGATCTGATGTGTCTCGAAAATGGGCACATGTTCCTCCATTGTAGGAGATTATTGCAACTACCTTAAAACATTGGAGCATGAGACAAAGAGTTGTCCTGTTAAGGATTCTAGTGTTCCATATTATTAAGGGAATATATAGATTGTGGTGTTTTGGATTAGTCTATAAGCAAGTTTTAGTAGAGAAAGTGTATATATTTTATATGGGAATCTTATGAACGTACAATAGGAAAAAAAAAAAAAAAGGAACTCCTGACAGATGAATAGATGCGTAGAAAAATTCCAGATGAAAAAGAAACAGAGAACCATTTATGTCGATTCTTGATAATCAGAACTTGTAGTATATATTGCTGCTTTACGACTTTGAATTGCCTGGAAGAGTAAGATTATGCAGTAATGAGTACTCTCACGTCTGAATGGAACTTCAGATTCTTTCTTCATCCTGTAAGAGAGAGCAACAAAACTCAATAAGTGATGCTTTTATGATGATTGAAACAGTTCTGAAGATACCATTTTTAGTGACTCAGCAGCTCTGGACTCTTGAGGTGACGTATCCTTGTCGTTAAAGGTACTATTGAGTCATAATCTATGTGGGTTTTAAGCTTTGTGGAAAAAGCATGAAACTTGCTTGCTTTTCGAGTGTGTTCACGAAGTGGGTTGATAAGAAATCATGTAAAAAGTTCACAGTGGAGCCACTTTATTAGGTTGTCTGTGATATGACATGTCTACGAAGTCAAAGCATGCATGATTCTCACTTATCCTCAAGGTCTTGTTGCGTTGTTGGTGTCAGGTGTTTACCAAATAGTTGCAGATTAGCTATATGCTGATTGGAATCTTATGTTTAGATTATGAAACTTGCAAATACCTCTTGTACCAGTAGTCCTGTAGTTAGGAAATGGAACTTGGCCTGACTCAATGTACTTAACATCCTGCACAAGCAGCTCATAGTGCCTCTTGACTTCTTCTGCAGTTTTCCCACCAACTGCTTTGGCTACATTGTACCATCGATCAGGTGTGTCCTTGTCAAAAACTGCCAATGCCCTTTCAAAGTCCTTGTTCTGCTTAGCTGTCCAAGACGAGGAGATTGAACTTGATGCCATTTTCTTCTCTGATGAGACCTGAACAAATTTAAAAGAAAATGGAGAGTAGAGAGAGCTTTGTATTGATTGTTGATGGGTTATATAAGGATGATATGAGAAAGTGAAGAGGAGTCCGAGGAAGAAGTTCTTCAAGGTATGGTATATGCAAAGAAAGTGGCAATATCTGCTATTTATAAGCAGAGATAGAGTGGGGTAGAGCCAGTTGGCAAAGAAATCTTCCAATTTGAATCAGAATTTCAATGATTTGTTTCTTTAGGAACCACAAAATAGAAGAGGCAAGTGAACCAGTAGAGCTTAAGAAAGCAAGATACAGAAGAACACCGTTTAAGTCCTTTTCGGTACTTAATATCAGATAGGAAACCTAATGTCTTAATTCTAACCATGTTTTATCTAATTATACAACCTAAAGAGAAGCTTTAACCCATAAGATCTCATAATTCTTTTCAATTTAACTTTGTTTCTGCAAAGTTTCACATCCTTTTGTCCATCGAACTTGCTTATTTCTTGGATACTTGAGATGATAAACAAGTAAACGTGTCAAGGTAAGCTTCTGTCATCTGTTGAAATTTTCTGCAGATCATAGCTTTTTCCTGCTTTAGTTCTATTTTCTGTAAACAAGACCATTTGGTAGGTCCAAGCTGCAAAAGCAAGATCAACCCTGTGATTATCTGAAACTATATTATTCAACTTTCACGTGTGCACCACAATCTGTATATTCTGTTTTCAATAACAAGGGTAATGAAAAATATCACTTTTGTCTTCTAATTCGTTACAGATACATGATCTTACAATTGTACTATGTCCTGGACAATACTCCAAGTATAGTAGCACGCTTACCTGATTCCGGACAATGATTATATTTAGGTTCTTATGAATCTTATCTCTTGGAAAATGTCAACATTATGAAACCTAACCTTTAAGCTGCTGGGACCCTCCCTACTGAATGTTAAATTTCGTGTAGGGGCAGGCTCAATTAAAACCTCTGTTGATATTTGAATTCCGTATCGAACCGACCGGTACCCCGTATCAGGCATTACATCAAGAAAATATGAGGTCGAAGAAAGGTTAAAAAAATGCATGGAGATGGCATTACAGACACATTCTGAGGCTGATTTGTGGTTTGATACAATGGCTTCAGACTGCAAGTTGGTTTGAGTAGCCCCTACCTATGAACCTATCCATACTAAAATCTTACAAATGGCACATATCTTTCAACTGTCACAGCTTGGAGATTGGCATGGAAAAGATACTTTTGAACATTTTGTCTGCACAATCTGCTAACCAGATTAAGAACTAAGAGAACTTAAAACATTAAGCTGCTTTGTTTCAGAAATTTTTTTTTTCCTCCTTCTGTAAAGTAGAATTCAGAAAGTTGAACAAATTTCCAAGATTTGGTTATGTTTCTTATCTTAGGTTACTTATGTTTTGCTGCAAATTTTCAGTTTTTTCTTACAGATTCTGTCTATTTTCATATTCTCATTGGACAGTAGTGGAAAACTCATCATTATGGTACCTTACAGATATGGACCTTAGATTCCAAGTTGCAGGAGTCAAAATCATAGTATTTCTGGCCACAAACTAATGGGGCTAGTCGTGATGATTAGCTGAAAACTACTGCAGCAACTTTCCAGGAATCTTTTGGAAGAGAAACAAAACCATAAGCTTAGTAATCTTCAGGACTTGCTTCTTTTTCTCAATGTGGTCCTTTCACTGCAAGTTGGAGAAGAAGTTGGTGTTACATGAACTCCAAAACAAGTTCTTTTTCTTGCCAAGTTCATAAAAAAAACACTCCATTAAATCATTGAACTTTGTATTCTAGTAAAATGAGATCTTTGTCCATCAGGAGCCCACAGAACTAGCTAGGAATCAGTTGTTTTCTTGCATGGCAATTAATACTCCACCTATGTTGGTCCTAACCTACAAGGAAAGGCGATCTTCATTGATGGAATCTCTGAATAATTTTGGGGAATGGTACAATTTCAGTTGGTCCATTAATCTAGACGAGAACATGTCTGTTATAGAGAGTGTTACTGAACTGATAAACACATCTGTGGCTTGTGTATAAGTTGGAAAAGATCTTAAAAGGGTACATGAATTTATGAAAACACCATATATATGAAGTAATGGTCCAGTCTAATGCCAAAAATCATATCTTTCACAAGTTGAGAAAAATTTGAGCATAGTGGGTGTGATTTTCTACCACTTCTCTTGGTGATTTTCCTTTCTGTGACTTCAGAACTACCCTCGATTAAAATCTGCCGAACTCGGTCTTACAGCAAATTTAGCTTAAATTGATTGACAATTTAGTTCAAATTTTAAAATTTTTAAGTAAACAATATCATTTTGAATAAAATGGCAATATTTTACTTTTTAAAAAATTAAAAATTATATATTTATTCGGGTCTAATTGAGTTTTAGACTGAACAAATCCGATCACACTTAGGTTCAAGTCTAGAGGTTTCAACTCGATCGAGCTTCAGGTCAAGACCGAACCTAAACACAAACTTTTTGGTTTAAAATTTTCATACTTTGTAAGAATATGCATGTACTTGAGTATGGGTTATGTTGTATACTACTAATTTTATTATATGTGTGCTGAAAATTTTATTTTAGATAAGGGTTCCCGTATTATATATATATATATATATTTAATTGATTATAAAGCCACAATGAAGAGATCTCTAATTGGAACTCATGTTGTTTTTGCTATTATTATTATTATTATTATTATTATTATTATTATTATTATTATTATTATTTAGAATGGATGCATAATGGGGTGATAAAGCTAATCAAATTGTGAAATTAAGTATAAGTCGTTTTCTTTTAATTTTAAAAAATATATTTTTATTTTTTGATTTTTTTTAATAGTTAAATCTGTTTGGTTTCACTTTTATTTTTATTTTTGTTTTTACTAATAAAATTTATTTGGTTGATGTCCTCGTTTCTTATTTTAAATTTAATTTTTAATTTCTATAAATTATGAATAATTTTGGTTTTGGTTCCAGGATATTACTTTATTTTTTAAATATGATTTTATGATTAAATAATACAACTTGATATTATTATTAGTAAAAATTATGAATAATACAATTAATCATTTAATTTAATTTATAATTTATGTAAAATAATTTTAGAAAATATTTTACAATAAAAAATTTTAAACTAAAATATATTAAATGCATAAAATTAAAGTAAATAAAATAGTTATTTACTGAATAAAAGCTTAAATCAAACGTTTATTGTAAATAATAACATTGATTTATAAATACCTATTATAAATTCATATATTAATAAATAACTATTAGTGTATAAATAATTATATACTTATTTATTTTATTTTTAAGGAAATATAATAAATTTAATTAAGTTTAGCTTTTATTTATTTTCAACTATTATTGTTACCAAAATAGTAAAATAAAACCATACTAATAAACAATCAAACGTGCTTTATATTATAAAATAATAGCTAAAAATAAAAATAGAAATACAGAACAATGTATAATTAGTTATTAAAATTAATCAAACTCGTTAAAATTTAAATATAAGCCAGTCCTTCTAAAATTTTAGATTTATTAACATTTTATTATATACAAACAAGTGCAATTTTGGAGCGTTCTTTGGACTTATTATTTGTATAATTTACACTTCATAGTTTAATCAATGATTAAAAAATTTAACTAATTCAATTATAAAAATTTTGAATCGTTCAACTTTTCGGTTCGGTTTTAAATTTTCTGATTTGATTTACTTTAATAATTCTTGTTGTTAAAAATCGATCAATTTATTAATCAATTGGACAATTTTAGTATATTGATAAACTCTTATAAACTAAAATAAATATATTTTATTTTATTTAATAATATCATTTTTAGTTAAATTTTAAATTATTTGATAGATAAGAACAATCTATTTCAATCACGTTTTAAATTTTTTAATTTTATCTAATTTTTAGTCGATTTTATAACGGTCTAACACTAACCCAACTTAAGTATTAAATCTCTTGTCTTACTGATTTAACTTCTGATCCGGTTTTTTAAACATTGGTTTAAATACAATCAATATAAAATGCTTTTTATTTAATATTCACGTCTCTCCCTGCTAAATAAAAATCCATGCATGGTAATTTTTATGAATTAAATAAGAATTTAAATGTTCTATGTTTTTAAATTTTATAGTTAAATGTAAACATAGCTACTAGATAAATAAGTATAAATTAATATAAATACAAACGATAAATAAGTGTAACCCTTCAAAATTATTAAATATGACATTAATTTTTTAATTTGTTAAACTTTAATTAAAATAAATAACACATGTTTTAATGATTTATAAGTTGATCAGTATATATTAAAATTATATAGACTGATCAACTTATAATATTTTATTAGGTTTTGTATGGATTAATATTTGTTTCTTACGACTATTTTTAATTATTTAAAATATAAATAAATAATTTCGAGATTAAAAAAAATGTTGTGTATGACATAATATATATTGAACTTCTTTTTATTCGTGTGAGAAAGAAAAATATTTTAAGTAATATAATTAAATACAATAGTTACCATTAAAATATAAATTACGAAAGTTACTCTTGATTTAAATAAAAATATAAAAGATTAATTTGCAATATGTTAAATGAATATTAAGATTCAATTAAAAAAATATTACGTTGTATAATTGCACAATTATAAAAGTTGCTCTTAACTTAAATAAAAATTAATTTTCAAAATGTGAATAATAAATTTTTAAGAAAAACAACTTATTAGTTGTTTTTTAGCTTATTGACTAGAAGTTAGCTTTTGACAATCTTAGAAAATTATTGATGTATTTGATAAATGACTTATTAGTTAGTGTCAAAAAATTTCTATTTTGGACTCGAACTTTTACTTCAAGTGCCGCTCATCTTTACACGGCAATCTCATTTAGGTTTGTTTAAGCAAGATTCAACCTTTTCACGTGAATGTCACCGAACAAATTTGTTAGCTCTCGAATACATCACGCGCACCCAAGTGTTTAAAGTGTTTTTTTCACAAAATAACACAAATGTATAATATAGTAAAAAAAAGCAACAAGAGATATAATAAATAGCTGAAGCTAATCTTTCATTAACTCTTAACAAAATGTTAACAAAAAGTACAAGTACCTCCTTCCCGAAACATTTACAAGGAACTCTCTACTCGAAGTCCTTACAATGAAAACCTTCCCAAAAGCTCTCAACTCTCAAAGCTCTCTCATCTGAGTGATTTCTCTCAATGAGTGAATAACTCAATGATTAAATTCTTAGCTCTCAATTCTAATGAGTTATTTATAGGTTTCTCTAGATGACTAAGTTAGAATCCTAACTGAACTCTACTAGCTAAGATTACAATCTTATCCTTATCAGATAACATCAAACTAACCAATAGATGATATCCCTATCTAATTAGGACTTTATCTAATAGTATTAAGTTACTTCACATTAATAAGATAAAAGATTATCTTATCTATGAATGATTATCCTTATCCATGAACATTTTTTCTATCTTCAGATGATCCTTCCACATAATCTTTATCTCTTAAAGATCATGCTCATCCGCTATGATCTTATCTGCCATGTCATCATATGATCTTATCTGCCATGTCATCATATGTCACTTCATCCACAATTGTCATGTCACTGCTAACGTGTTTTTCAAGTCATGACGGTCTATCCACACATAGGTCTATCAATGCATGTCTACAGACAAGTCTATCTTCCATGATTAAGCTCACTCATGGTACAGTCTCGTCGCTACATGACTAAGTACAAATCACAATTCGAGTTAGTATAAAACATCGCAAATTTTACATACCTTCGACCTGCCTCACCGAAATGCTTATATGCCTTTTCTTTATTACATGCCTCTGCACACCCTTGGGTCTTGGATAACTTAGTTCACCAACTTCGCGTTTCTTTATTACGTGTGGTCACGCTTATCGAATCTCATCTACTCTTGAGATCTTTATCGATACTTCCTGCATCCCTCACCTATTTTCTAAGTTTTTTGGATTTTGCTCGCCAATTCGCAAGACTTCACCTTATTCCCTGGTCAACACGCCTTCTTTGCGCTGACCTGTGTGCCAAGTATTGGCCAAGACTCGCCAATACTTACACGATCCTGCAATCTAGACTTAGGGGTCTAACAGTTAAGTTATTTAATCTCAATAAACTGATTTCTAAAAGCTCTATAAGAAGAGTTTTTGGAGTTAGATGTTTGTCTAATGACAATATTGCCTTCCACTTTACTCTCTACTTTTGCTCTGTGTATTTTCAAAGTTGGTTTTTTTTATCGTACAATTATGTCATGAAGTTTGGAAGAATATAATAAAAGGGTTAATTAAACTTTTTGATGTTTATTTAATTTTATAATATTTGTTTGCATTTTAAAATACCATAATATTAAGTTTTTGAATATAAAGAGTCACATTAAATTAATATTTTTAATATATAACTATTGTATTAATTAATAAAATTCATACATATTATATGAAAAATACTAATATAATGTAGCTCGTTGTATCATTTATATTAATAGAGAATTTAACATTAGATTATTATTATTATTACTATTATTATTATTATTGTAGTTTTTAGTTTTTGTTTTGTTTTTAGTTTATGTTTTTCTCTAGATAACATGTTTGGCTATTAATATTAAAGTAATTATATTTTTATTATTGATTATAATTACATATGAGATAAAAATTAAAATAAATTATTTTTAATTAATAAAATTTATTTTAATCTCTTATATAATATTTATCAATACATTATTAATAAAATTATTTTTTAAATAAATATTTTAAATGTTATTTTAAATATATTTAAATTACTTAATTCAATTTTATTTGAAATTTATATATTTTGAGTTATTTTAAATTTTATTAATATTTAATTATAATTTTTATTAACAATTAGTTTAAATAATTAAACATATAATATTAAATAAAACTATTCATAATTATTATTAATAATCAATATATTAAATTATTAAATAATATATATTTAGTTGATAATAAAAAATAAAAACAAAAATAAACATAATTTTCATAAAATTTAAAGTAGAAAAAACCAAAAAAAATATAAACAAAAAAGTGTTTTTACTAAATTTAAAAACAAAATCAAAAATAATTTTTATAAAATTAAATACCTAAATCTAAATTCTTATAAAAATATTATTTATGCTATTATAAATGTCTTTAAATTAATACTCTTATAAATATTGCCAATCATTCCTTTATATCTTTTAGATCAATTTTGTCTATTCTATTTCTACCTTTTACTGCTCTAATTACTATTATTGTAATTACAATATGATTACCAATTATTTATCAAAATAATAAATCATTTATTTTTCAAACAAAATAATTGGTTTGATTACCAAATCATTGTAACATATATAGATTTTGTTTGCAAGGCCGAGCCGGGCATGTAATCTCAGGCCTGGGCGGCCTACATATTATTTTTTAAATTTCGAAAACGACATTTTTCTGCCCAGGGCCCGGTCCAATGAAGGCAATCAGGCACAGTAAACCAAGCCCTGCCCAACCAATTGCAAAGTCTTTCTAACTCTTATCACTATCTATCGATTTGCTTATAGTTCGATACTTTTGACTAAGTTCAAATGTTGAAAAAACAAAACATAGTGTCATAGCAAGATCTGGTATCAAAGGAAGATCTGTACTTCATTCCATCACTTTCTTCAATTTTCTTTTCATGACAAAATACAAAAAAGTAACCGTCGGTCAAAACTAACGCAACAACAAACAAGCAACCACCCAAGGTGAACCAACCACCAAGCTTACTCGAAACGCCAAATACCAGCAACCAAACAGGCAAACACTACGATACTAATCATAACACCAACCCACAACTAGATCTAACGCCTCTAGTTCCTCCAGGCTCCTTCCGATGCACCGCCTCTCGAGTAACGAGATCCACCGTCACCGTAGCTCCGGTCACGTCCACCACCGTAACCACCTCCTCCATAACCACCGCCTCCATATCCGCGGCTGTAACCACCACCACGACCACCACCACCACCTTCTCGGCGACCGTTGCCTCCAAAACCACCACTGCGGTTATATCCACCGCCTCCTCCGCCAGCGTTACCTCGTGACTGAGCTTCGTTCACGGTTATATTCCTTCCGTCGAGATTTTGACCATTCATGCCCTCAATAGCATCCCTCATCGACTTCTCGTTGTCGAAAGTCACAAATCCGAATCCGCGCGACCTTCCAGTCTCGCGATCGTTGATGATCTGCTCAAAAACATCCAGATAAGATCAGATCTATAAGTTGAACGACAGATATACAAAATAAATATTAGAAAAACAAAAATCGATCGATCTTCGCCCAGAGGATGAAGATGAACGTACCGATAGGCAGATTAGTAACATAATAAGAACAGTAACACAGATTTAATAGTAACAGAAACAGATCACAGATTTGGGATGGAGATAGCGCCGAATCGGGTACGGTCACGTCCGATCAGTCGCAAACGGACCTTCGAATCGATGATCTCGCCGTATGGACTAAAGGCCTCCATGAGCACTTGGTCTGTGGTGGCCCAAGCAAGGCCACCAACGAAGCACCTAAACTCAACATCTGCAGACGCCATTATCTAAAGGGTGTTTTCAAAGAAATAGGGAGGCTGTATAGAGTGAACCAAGATGGGAACTGAAAGCGGCTTTTTATAGCCAGCGGGACTTGATTAGGGTTACTTTAGGAAAAGATCACCCCTGTTTGGTTACAGGTAGATGGGCATCCTTAGCTAAGGATATCCCCAACTTAACTGGTGTTAACGTGGCTTATCCAGGGATCGGAATAGGAAAAACTGCAGTGAGGGTTTAGAATATTCGTATAAACCCAAACAGGGGGGTTGGTGGGGTCCACATTCACGCGCTTTTGGCAGATATTTATGGATACAGATTAGATAGATATTTTGAATCTTTAATTTGGTCGTACTCATATTCCAGATATTTTTTGCTTTTGAACGCAATTTCCTTTTTTCACAACAACTCGGGAAATAAATAAGTATTTTTATTATAAAAATAAATATTTGATTGTAAAATAATATTTTTTTAATAGATATAATTTTTTTGGTAGCTAAGAAATAATTTTTTAATAAGCTTAAATTTGAAACTTTTAAAAAAGGTACTGGTAGATTTTTTAAAATAATTAATGATCTTATTTTTTAGTCCCTTTTATCCTTATGTTTTACACATAATTCACACTATACTTACAAACACATTTTCACGCTTATTTTAAGATTTATATAATATTATTTGACTTTTTTATATATTTTAATATTTATTTTTTATATTAATTTTACTTATGTTATAATCCATATAAAAGATTTGATTAGATATATTATTATTTATGTTTCGTATGGTTTAAAATTATATAATAATTAATATATTGTGCTTTGCATATTGTTTACTATATTTTAAATGATATTTATATGCATAAATAATTTTTATTACAAAATAAAATATAGTTAAAATTAAAAAAAAATTATTTTTATGTTGCCAAACAATCTATTATATGAAACTCTTTCAAAAAAAATCCTTATTAAATGACAGTCAAATAGTTAACTAGTTTCTTAAAAAAACTTTTCTCAGAAAAGCTCTATTAACAAAAACTCTACTAATATAAGTTCATCCAAACGGACACTAAAACCACTCCAGATCATGTGCTTTAACGAAACTTTTGCTGGATAGTTATTATTGTTGTTAATATGACTAATTATTTGAATTGAGTCAATTTAAATTGGATTTAGAATTTAAAATTTTTAAAAATATATAATAATAATAATAACAACTTAAATTTCAACTAAATTTTAGACTTTTTTCGATTTTATTTTTAAAATTTAAGGCTTGTATGGAACAATTTTCTGAATTTCAAATTTTATTTAAAAATTTTAAAGGCCATTTTATAAAGGCCTCAACCACATAACTAAACAACTTAGGCCGTTTAATGGTTGTGGGCTTATGGTCTTAGCCCCAAAGCCCTCTCTCACTCTCTCTCCTTCACAGTTCGACGACTCCATTTAGCTGCCACTAAGATTGATTCGATCAGATCTCTTTAATTTGATACCCTTAATTGTGTGTTGATGTAGCTAATGAATAGAAATGGTATGCACGTTATATTGGTAAAAAAAATAAAAATGAAAAGTAACAAAGACAACGTTTTAATATTATAATTATAATTATATATATAATTTTGATAAATTAAACACTGAATTTTAAATTTTTTGAAATATTTAACAGTTTTGAGTTAAAGGGTGTCCTTAAATTAAAGATTTAATTATATTTGATTTTTTATAATATAACTCTTATTTGTTTTAATTATTCTATATCAAAAATTATTATTTATCCCGACTCAAAATAAAATTCATTTCATTAATATTTATTTACGACTATCAAACGAGATTACACAATGATTTAAAATTTTCAATTCTATGTTATTTTAAATACAAATATATGAAAAAATTAACAAAATATAATGAAAAGAATTATACAATAATGATATTTTAAATAAAAAAGTCAAATCACATTAAATATATTTAATCGTAAATTAAACAAATGAATTGGTTGAAGTATCATAAGAAAATTAAAATTGTTAGTGAAAATATAAAACTAATTAAATTAGCCTTACACAACAACTTAAGTTATTGTGATGAAACGGTCACTTAATATAACATCAGAGTTTTTATAACTAAGTATTCATGAGTTCAAATCCTACCAATTAAAATAGTATATTAGTAAATATATAAAATTAATTAAATTTATCTCACAAAATAACTTAAGCTATTATAATAAAACAGTCCCTTTATAAAAAAACCACGTGAGAGTAGGATGGATTCGTCCTTTGGATGCCTTTACAAATCCAACATCAATCGTTTGCAAGCAAGTGTGAAACGTAATTGATCAATGATTAGTACTCTTATTCTTGTATAACAATAATGGCAGCCCTAGGACGGCAATGGCTAGGTTAGGTTAGGTAAGGATTTGCTCTAATTTTAATACCAACTGAAATTTTATGTTTCGGTTCAACTTCGTTATAAACTCTAATCGGGTTTAAATTAAATTAATTTTATTTTATGTTGAAAAATTATAAGTAATATTATTTTATATAAAAATTTTAAATTTTGAATCGAGTTAGATCGAACAAACTGAATTTAAATATATAATTCGATCAGTTTGAATTAAATTTTTTACTTCTACCCGACTTTATTTACACTTTTTACCATTCCTAACCCTGGCTAACTAAGCTTTTGTAGGACAATTAAGCCTAACTGGACCATATTATTTTCCAAAGTCATTGAGTTAATGTGATTCTACATTATACTCTTAATACTATGTTCTATAACATGGGCACTATCTTTGCTTTTATAATCAATATAAGCGCGTGATAGTTGATGACATCTAAGTTCTTTGTTGAATTTGTTGTCTTAAGAGTTATCTAAACAAACTGTTTAGTTTAAACTATGTTAGTATTAAATAACTTATTTAGGAGGCTCCCACTTTTCTTCCTATCTTCATCTAATCTTACATAGACATGATTATACATAGGATTAGATCAGGACCTAATTAAAAATTTAGTCAAGCTTAAGTCATACGACTTTTTTTGTTGTTGTCCACGAGGTGTTCTAGAAGGATCTCATCTATGAGAAGATACCTTTAAGTCATTCACACTCAGACTAATCCCCACTCGAGCCGGGTAGGTCCCTTGTAGAAGGCAAAACTCTGGCCCCAAGTTTTAAACAGCTGCATACACGAAGAGGGTTTGAACCCACGATCTCACTTAAGTCAGGAGAGTTCCTTACCAACACACAACTTTAATTTGGACTCAATATCGTTCAAATTATTTTGAAAATTTAGTATTTTGAGATAAGAGAGGATGAGCCATTGAATAACTGATAAGATTACACTCTTCTGTGATTAAAAGGTCACATGTTCGGGTCATATAAATAGTCTCTTTGAAAAATATAAAGGCAATACTACGTATAATTAATATTCCTCTTTTTATTATCGTAAAATGAGGAATCTTATGCATTGAGGTCGTTGTTGCTGTTATGATTATTTTGAAGAGTCAAACTTTGAGTTTACTTACTAAATTCAAACTCAATTTAAATTTGAACTAATCGTAATATAACTAAGTGATTTTAGGCCGACCATTAAGTCAGATTGCCATCTCTAAAATTTCTAAATATGGCTAATAGATAGAGAGCGTAGGTAAGGCAACAACATGCGTGCTAAGCACTTAGAACCTTACTTTATAAAAGTCATGCATAACGTGATCGCATAAAGTTTAAAGCTAAATATTCATTAGCATAATACCAAAAAAGGCTATATTAAAAAGGCTCTAATCGTGGATTTGGTAAAAGCATGGAGGAGGGAGAGATTTTTTTTTTTAATTGGGCTAGCCCGCAAGGTGTTCTAGGAAGGTCTTAACTGTGATAAGGCACCTTTAAGTCATCCACTCCTAGATTAATCTCCGCTCGCACTGGGTTAATCGATAATGGGTAAAGTGCTAGCCAAACAGATTTCTCCATTCCCATAACTCGAACTCGATACCTCTAATTAAGGGAGGGAAATACTCATTAACTAAGGAGTGAAGTTGCGTAAGATCACAGGTTTAAGTCTTAAAAATAATATTTTTGTAAAAATACAAAAAAAATGTTACGTACATTATGACTCTTCTCAAACTCTTGCAAAGTTAAGAGTCTTGTCCATTGAACACGTTGACTTTAGGTTAGTATTTCTTCATTTAAATTTAGTTGGATTAATTTATTTATATCGTGTAGTTTAATTTGTTTGAATAAATATTTTAGCAATAAAAGTAAAAATCTATTTAAAACAAGTCGATCCAAAAATTTAAATATGTTTTTATGGCTATTTAATAAATGTCAATAACAAATCAAATTTTTTATTTTTAATTATTTTTCATGTAACTCATTCGAAAACAGCCTCTTTACTAATTAGAGGTAAGGTTGCGTACTACTGAATCTCTCAAGACCTGACGTATTAGCGAAATTTTTACTGAATTGTTATTGTTGTAATAAGTTAAAAATTTAATCTCATTGTTGACTCCTTTTTTTCATTAAATTGGATATTAAAATCCATAAAAGTAACTTGATTATCAAAATATAATTAATTAATTTTTATTTTAAGAATAAGCTAAATTTTAACAGTAAAATGATTAATGAATAGAATAAAAATATTGTAAAAAGTGTATAATTTTCAAATTATTAAACCATAAATGAGTAATTTTCAGAAAAATAATTTAAGTATAAACTCGTTTTAACACTTATCCTTTATTTTAAATAGAAAATTTTATTTATTTTAAATTTTTGTTTTTTAAAAACTTTTTATAATATAAATATTTGAAATAACTATTTAAATTTCATGATATATGATTGCAAATAACATAAATTTTTAAAATTATTCTTTAATATATTTAAATTTCAATTTAATAGTGCAATCGATTATTTTTAATTCAGAATTAATTCAATAAAATTTAATTAAGTATAGATTGCTTAAGTTTAATATATTTATTAAAAAAATTTAGCTTCTATATTGATATTTAACTTAAATTTGCTCTTTTTTTTCAAAAAAAATGCTTATGTACGAAATTGTGTAAATAAATAATTGCTTACTATTAAATAAATCTATGTTTATCCAAAAAAGAAGGAACAAAGTGGGGGATGATGTAGAATGACGTGGCAGCCGACAGAGAGAGAGAAAGGGAAACAAAAGAACGTGTAAATTGGTAAACGGCAGTAGTGGTTGACTGACTGACTTTGATGATTTTGACACGTCAACACATTAAAGCGTCCGGCTCCATCTACGTCAGCCACTACCTTATTTTTAATTTATATATATGTTTAAAAACAATAATAACAAAATTTCATTAAAAAATTTAGTATTGCGCAATCTTACTCTTAATTAAAAATGAGTTGTTTACAAATCACATTTTATTATAAAATTTAATAAAAAAGTTCTCAGTATTTATTTTAAACAAAATTAAATTAATTGATTAGTATATATATTAATAAATAAGTTATTATATATTAATTGATTAGCATATATTAATAAATAAGTACGGGTAAGGTTGCATACTATCAGACCTTTCCAGATCTTGATTTATTGCAAAACTTTAGACTGGAAGTGATAATAATGATGACGAAGACAACGACTAAAATAATAGTCGTGTAATTCAATCTATTTAAGAAATATAAGCGAAAAGGTTTTGTAAATAAGGATTAATGAATATTTATAGTCATTAATATTATTTAATACACAAAATATTTTTTATAAAACAATATGTAAATATCTTTAAAACAATCTCATTAGAACGCGAAACTTAAATTTTTTTTACAAATACACAATTTTACTTCTAACTAGTAAATACGTTATTTTCAATATTTTATATAAAATATAAAAACAAATTTCTTATAAAATAATATCTTTACTCAATAACATTAATTAGTCCCAATATAATTGGATATTTCTTTTTTTTCCTACAATTTCCAAAAGATAAAAAGACTTTTGTAATGCAATTATTTTGTAAATTATGGACAAAGAACATGTGAAATCACATTTAATGAATGCAATTATTTTGTAATTTTAAACAAAGAAGGTGCCAAATCAAACAGTTGGCCGTACACTTGCAACTTGCAAGTCAAGCCCATTAAAATTCTGCCCGAGAATTCAAACTTGTCAAGTTTGGAGTATTAAACAGCCGAGTCTGTCAGACCTCGGACGTGTAAATCTTCATTATTTAAAAAACTATACCTGCAATTAAATCTAAAATTTTAATTGTTAAAATTTCAATAATAAAAATTATTAAATTAAATTAAGCTAAAAACTAACCGATTTGCAATTTTTATAATTAAGCTTATCGAAGGGTAAAAAGGTTGATTTAAGCCCTGTTTGACAATCAACGGATTGGATCAACTGTTAACTGATAGCGAATTATATCAGCTAATTTGACCAGCGGATAACATTAACTGTTTGTTAAAGATTATGAGTAATATTAGCTATTTAGTATTAATTGTTTATGTGTAAAATAATTAATGAAGACATTACTTAAAAAAATTATAAACCATTTTGTAGAATATTAAAGAAGTTTCATTTTTCATAATTAATAAACGGAAAAAATATGTCAAAAGTAGTATTATCTAGTGATTTTTGTAATTCTAAAATTGCATGTATCTTTAATTTTTTTGGTAGATTAAATTTAGATTAGTATAATATAAAAAAATAGGAGTCAATTTTGTAATTAACTACGACCAAAGGTTTTTTTTTTACCGGGAGATGTAACCAAAATTTTAGTAAAGTTTGAGGACTAATTTAAATAAACTATTTTCTTTAAAGAAATAAATTATAATAGACAATATAAAAAGTAATAGAAAGTTACTTTTTTTTAAACTAAGAAATTTATTAAAGGAACGAGAAACCAAAACATAAGAGCATCTAAACCCAAAGCCAATAAGTTTTACTTTATACACCCAGACCTAAGTTTCTTTAGAATTGATTACAAATGTGGAAAAATCAGAACAAAAATTAGAAATAATACTGCTTGGGATATTATCCCAATCGAGACGGTGTGCATGAAATAGAAAGTTACTAACTTGATAAGTCATTCACAACACGGGCATTAGTTTAACTTAATACAACTTGTTATGTAAACGAGTGTCCTAATCTCTTAAATAAAGAGTTAGTTATACGTGACTAAAGGGAGAGAAGAGTTTTCTTGATCATGTTCGAATTGAGCCTGAGCTTGTCAGATTCGAGACAATCTAATCCTAGCTCGAATCCAAATTAGCCCAATTCGACTTGATTTTTTATTTTTTAAATTAAAAATATAAAATAATATTATCTACTTAGCTTAAGACCTAGTCAACCCGGTAGGGTCAAACCTGAGATCGGACCCAAATGCTGACCCTAATTAGGAATTTGTAACTTGAATTGTCTCGTGTTATAATATAAGAATAAAGTGATTTATATATAAAATTAGGGTTCATAATGTATTGTCAAAGTTTTAAGTTGAAATTTCATATTTTTAATTATGTGTAATTTTATTTGAATTTGATATAATTTTTAATATTTGTTAGTATCGGATTTAGATTCATTAGATTTGATGAACAAAGATTTGTGAATTTGTAAATTAGAAATGATAAAGATATAGTCTTATATAATTCAAGTAACATAAAAAACTATTCTTTAAAAAATAAAGATAAAATACATATGACTTATACACTAACCAAATTAAATATTATTGAGATAATAATTCAACCAAAATTTTAAATCTCACATATACTAATTAAATTTGATTTAAATTAATAGTTTATTATAATTATTTTAAGTTATCAGTTCAATTTTAATTTAGTTGATCTAATCGAATTTAAGAGTTTAGTTGAATCATTGTATGAATAACATTTAATTAATTCTTATGCTATGTTTATGTCACGTACATTTTATTGTATTCTAAAAGTAATCCGGAGGTTTACACAGTGTATATCCAAAGGGTAGCAGTTGAAAAAAAAAATTCTAAAATAATTTTATTTTTTAAAAATTTAAAAATAAAAAATGTTGTCAAAATTACATAAATCAAGTGACTTAGGTCATAAGTTATTTTCTTTAAACTTTAAGTTAAAATATAATATCTTTAATTATATACAATATTGCTTAAATCTATTCCAATCTCTCTTGCAACTCCCTGGCAAACCAGCAGGCTATGGTCGGTTTCTAGATTTCATCGTGCGCAGAAGAAGGTGTTTCGATTCACCAAAAATTCCAAAACCAGATCAAACAGTAATCATGTCAAACAATCCAGATCAAATCAAACAGTAATAATATCAAGCAATCTTGCTGAAAGATACATCTCAGAGATTCAAAGTCCTTATCACACCGCTTCTCATTCAGAGAGTAAAAGATGTTAATGAACATCCTGAATTCTTGTTCCCCGGAAACACCAACTACCCGTCTGCAACAACCAATGCAATGCTCCGTAGTTACTGCTTCGTGTAAATACTCCATTTTTGGACCTCAAAACATGAACTGTTCAATACTCAGATAGAAGGTGAATGTTGTTGGATTGAATCATATATGCATAAAACTAGAGCAGGTTTTGATTTCTTTTTCAGATCAGGACTTGAAACATTATCTATAAAACTATTATCTTGTAGTGTTAACAGTAATTGTTACCTACTCCCTAAGAATTATTTAAGGCAAAAAGATCTGCCTCAAACATCACCCAATTCCCATTTTTTTCCAAGAACAGACACTGACAGGTCTCTTTAATAAGAACACAAGTTCACTCTCTTTACACGTTCAGCTTTGTATGCCCATAAATTTAGTCTCTGAGACTTTGTTGATGCATTTGCAGGTGCTAATAATATTATCACACCCAAATTGTCAGCAGCTCATCTGAATATAAATATTCTGATATAAATATGAAGTATATATTGTAGGGGGGCAAGTGTCAGAAGTAGTAGTTCAGAGTATAGCTGGCACCACCGCAAATATCGGAAGTCAAACACCAACAACATCGCCGGAGTTGAGTTCAGAAACGGAACAGTCACCTGCCGTCCATTAAAGTTGAAGCTCAAGCTCGAGTCTTTTTGTGTGCTTGTCAACTGATGCAATAACTTCAATACCCTATTTTTCTACCTTATGAATGGTCAGCTCAGAGAAGAAAAAAAGGTTTTAGCTTTCTTTTCTCTATCCTCTTCTCTGTATTTAAGAAACTATAGGAATTGAGAGAGAGAGAGAGAGAGAGAGAGTTCACAGTTCCACGTTTTGACTGGTCTACCGGAACTGACAGGAATTATTTGTTAGTGATTGTTTCTGGAGCTTACCTTTTTGTTTTTTTCCCTTGAAGAACTTGGAACTGTGGAGAAGAGTTATACTGATTGGTTCTGAACGGAAGTGAACAAAAGCTTGCATTACGAAGGTTAAAGTTGTGTCCTTTTTTGGTTTCTTGTTCATAGTTTTAGACAGGAGGGTATTTTGGTTAGTGGGCAGGGCTGATAGGAGAAGCAGAGTATATGCATCAGAGTCGGAGATTCAGTTCTCATGAATCATGTTGGATAAACGGAACACAGTGGTGTTCACCTTCCTGGTATGGCTGTTTTTGTTAGAACCCACATTTGAACAGGTTCAGACACTGAGTTCACGTTTTGAGAGAGCGGCTTTGCTTCAACTCAGATCGTCTTTGGGGCTAAGACGCAAGGACTGGCCTAGAAAAGCTGACCCTTGCACGATTTGGAGAGGTATTCGATGTGAAAATCGCAGTGTTTCTGGGATTAACATTTTTGGGTTTCGAAGAACGAGGATTGGTTCACGGAACCCGCAATTTGCGGTTGATGCTTTGGCCAATCTGACTCACCTGAATTACTTAAACGCATCAAGATTCTCGCTTCCTGGTTCTATGCCTGATTGGTTTGGTCAAAGGCTAGTGTCTCTGCAAGTTCTTGATCTTCGTTCCTGTTCTATACTCAATGCTATTCCTCGGAGCCTTGGGAATTTGACAAATTTAAGGATTCTTTATTTGTCTGATAATAACTTTACGGGTATAATTCCCTCGAGTTTGGGTCAGCTGTTGGGGCTTTCTGTTCTTAATCTGTCTCAGAATTCGCTTACTGGATCTATTCCTGAATCGTTTGCATCGCTTCAGAACTTGACAAGTCTTGATATTTCTTCCAACTATTTAGCTGGGTCCATTCCTAGTGGCATTGGTTCGCTTGTGAAGCTGAGTTATCTAAATGTTTCTAACAACAGTTTGTCTTCTTCGATACCTGCTCAACTTGGGCAACTTGGTAACTTGGTTGATCTTGATCTTAGCTTCAATTCATTATCTGGTTCAGTTCCAGAGGAGTTTCGAGGATTAAGAAATTTGCAGAGAATGCTGATTGGGAAAAATCGTCTCGATGGATCTTTGCCGGTCAATCTGTTCTCTTCTTCCAGTCAGCTTCATGTTGTGGTTCTGAAGCACAATGCTTTTACTGGTGTTGTACCTGATATGGTCTGGTCAATGCCCAGGTTAAGTCTGCTCGACATCTCCGGCAACAATTTTACCGGAGCTCTGCCAATTACTGGTTCGAGTTCCAATGCCACTGCTGCTCAACTGAACATATCTTATAATTTGTTCTATGGAAATCTGACTCCTGTATTAAGAAGGTTCAGTTCGATGGATCTATCCGGTAATTACTTTGAAGGAAAAGTTCCCAAATATGTAAGTGAAAATGCATCTTTTGCTGGTAATTGTCTCCAAAATGTATCAAACCAGAGGAGTTTGCTTGAATGTACATCCTTTTACGCTGAAAGGAACCTGACTTTTGATGGTTTTGGACAACCAAATTCCACACAACCTCCAACTAGAGAAGATTCAGGGAAGAAGAACAGAAACGTTATAATATTGGCAAGTGTTTTGGGAGGAGTTGGCTTGACACTGCTTTTGGCACTCGTACTGATAGTGTTGTTCTTTTGCATACGTAAGAAGGGTACTACAAAAGAAAGAGAGGTTGATACTGGAACTGTTCCTGCTCAGAGCACTCCCCAGCCACCTGGAACATCACTAAACTTTTCTAGTTTAGGAGATACATTTACATATCAGCAGCTGCTTCTGGCCACTAGTGATTTTAATGATTTGAATCTCATCAAACATGGTCATTCAGGTGATCTCTACAAGGGGTTCCTGGAAAGTGGGATCCCTGTTGTTGTGAAAAAGGTTGACTTGCAGTCTATAAGAAAGGAATCTTACTTACTCGAATTGGACTTTTTCGGTAAGGTTTTGCATTCTAGATTAGTACCCTTGTTAGGACACTGCTTAGAGAATGAAAATGAGAAGTTCCTGGTCTATAAATATATGCCAAATGGGGATTTGTCAAGTTCCTTATTCAGGAAAAATAGTCAGGAAGATGACAACTTGCAATCATTAGATTGGATAACAAGAATGAAAATAGCAATTGGAGCTGCAGAAGGTCTGTCGTACCTGCATCATGAATGTACTCCACCTATTGTGCATAGGTATTCTCTACTTGTTATTCTCACTTTTCCATGATTATCTTTTCGCTTCCATTGACTTTAATTTCTCCCTTCTTGTGATTACTGACTAACTTGTTACATCATTCCTTCCCAAATGCTTCTGCAATCTATTCCACGAGGCCTGATCATGTGAAAACGATTTTCCACTCAACTGGGTGGTTAACAGATTTGATAGTTTTCCATTCTGTTGTCAGATTTTGTATGTTCAGATTGGCAATTAATGCATAGTCATTTGGAGGATAGGAGAATCTTGACTTCATAGTGTTAATTATGTTCTGTGTTCCAAACAGAAAAATAGATTTGCAACCAAGCCTTTTGGTTCCTGATGCTTGATTTAAAGCAATTGAGACTTATCATTCCGATTGGAAAAGGGATCCTGCTTCTGCAGAAATCATATCTTGAGATGCCAATATTTTTGCTGTCAAACTTGATTGCTAGTTTTAATGTGAAAACAACTGAGTTCCTTGTTACGGTCTAATTGTCTCACATCGGTAACAAAAGAGGTTGATGTGAGGTTTATAAGATTATGGGTTCTCACACTCTTTAAGCTAGCTTTTGGGGATGATTCTCTCATAAAAATTGTAACAATTGGAATCAGAGCTAACATCACTCCTTCAAGTCCTCGCGCTACGCTCACTGATGGTGACGCTGGCATTTTAGTATTCGCCCGGGGCTAGAAAATGTCTAGTGCATAGCCAGCCTGTGGGTGCATGGGTGGTGACGCCGGTATAGTAATATTCACCCGGACCTAGAAAAGATCTAGCGCACAGCCAACCTGCCGGTGCCTGGGCTGCGAAGCGTGGTGGAATGTTACGGTCTAATTGTTACCCTTTAAGCTAGCTTTTGATAATGGTTCTCCCATAAGACCTGTAACATCCCTCTTGCGGGGGATGAGTTCTGGCTGCTGATTGCTATGTTAATTATTGCATTATCACATCATAACTACATTCATTAAATTCTCCACTACATTACTTAATTCAGTTACTGAATTACCTTTGTTTGGTTTTGTTAAAGAGATGTTCAAGCCAGCAGTATACTCCTCGATGATAAATTCGAAGTACGGCTTGGGAGTCTAAGTGAAGTCTGTACTCAAGAAGGGGATATACATCAAAGCAAAATTACCAGGTTGCTGCGATTTCCGCAGTAAGTATTTTGTGAAAAACGCTCATCTGTTTGCTTTAGTGATCAATGATGTTAGGTCAAAAGGTTTGAGATGATCAATTAGTTGCATTACTTAAATACAGTTTGGCATGTGTATTGGCATTGCTTCTCAATGATGTTTCATATTTTGAAAAGAAAGACTACAACAACAGAGCAACAGCAAGCATTTTCCTTTTTAGACTTGAGACATTGGCTTGTTTCTGTCTCATTTATAGGCATATATCAGTGTCCACGATTTGTGTACATTCTCACTAACCTTTTGGGCCTTTATCATGTGCAGGTCCTCGGAACAGGGCACTTCTGGTACGTAGTTTCTTGCATTGAACTGCTTCTAAGAATATACAATTGACCCTGATGATTCATTAAAAGTTTTAGCTTCAAAATCACATATGTACTGGTATAACTATGTACTGCTTTTAGTTTTTTTTTATAACCAAGTTCATATCCAGAATCCCAGATAGAGAATCAGATTTAAATTCACAAAAGTAAAAGTTATTGTACCAGATCTTTTTGTTCGTATTGAAGCCTGGGATGGGAACCATGTCAGAAGGTTTAATTCATTTGAACTTGAGAGAACTTGTGGTTTCTTTAGGTTATATTGTCTACTTCTTTGGTTACAAGGGTGTCTTCATATTTTTCACCTGATACATGAGATAAGGTTTTTGTGTCCAAATATGGCAATCCCTGTAACTGTCCTTTCTTGGGAGTCATGGGATCTTAGATTTTTTGTTGGTTATATGAAGTGCTTGTATATCTCCGTTTATCAGGACAATGGAACATGGCAGGAATGTGCCATCTCATAAACACAGTTTCCTTCATAGTCCTTATTGTCTGGTTTTCAGTTATGCTTGTTCCAGTACAGAGAAACATGACAGTAATCCTCTTTAGTGAAGTTCTGCTGTGGGCTATTGTGACTTCTAGTTTAAGCAAAATGAAATAGAAACCTGTAGTTGTTGCTAGTGCCAGTTAGGTAGGCAGTGCAGTTTCTGAAAATTTTTCATTTTGATCATCAGCTGGTAAAGGTAAAATATTTGGCACTTTCTGTAACTGAAACTTAACTTCAGGAGTAATCAAACTTGCTTCTCACAATCGATGAAAAAAACGAAAAGATTAAAACGCTTGACGGGCAGTGGTTTGCCTGCTACTCTGGTTTTGTTGTTTGTGTGAAGTTGACTGGCTATCCAAATTGTTTCTGAATTTTGTTTAATGTGTGATCAGGTTCATTAACAACAACATGTGCTTATGATGTTTACTGCTTTGGGAAGATATTGCTTGAGCTGGTAACAGGAAAACTTGGTATCAGTTCATCTAGTGAAACACAACTGAAGGACTGGTTAGATCAGATATTGCCTTACATCAGTATATATGACAAGGAGATGGTGACAAAGATTATTGATCCATCTCTGATCATAGACGAGGATCTACTAGAAGAAGTGTGGGCAATGGCGATTGTTGCTAGGTCTTGCCTGAATCCGAAGCCCTCGAGGAGACCCTTTATGAGATACATCCTCAAAGCTCTAGAGAACCCTTTGAAGGTTGTCAGGGAAGAGAGTTCAGGCTCTGCTAGACTCAGAACAACCTCTTCCAGAGGATCTTGGAATGCTGCTTTATTTGGTAGTTGGCGCCAGAGCTCATCGGATGTGCCGGCTATCCCGGCAGCATCTAGCATCGGGATAGAAGGACCTAGTAGTGTCAAGCAGTCAGGGACATCAAATTCCCAGGGTAGTGGCCAGAACGGTGGAGACCATTCATCATCTCGCAGACGGCAGTCGAGGGAGATTTTCCCGGAACCATCAAGTGCACAAGATGTAGAGAGACAAGATCAAGCTTAACAGGGTGAAGATTGTTTCATGATTCATAACTAATAATGCAGCAGGCTATTAATTTGAGTGTCTGCTTGCTGGTACCCCATTCCTCTGCTGTTTGTGGGTTCGGAATCTGATTGAGTTTGTGAGCTTTTTTTCCATCATTCTGGCTTCTGAAAGCTGCATAATCTTATTCTAGACAAGTTCTAGCAAGAATGCTCGATCCTGATATAGTAGCAGAGATTAAGGTGGTGCCTTTGGCGGTTGTCATTATTTTGTTCAGCAACTTGTTAATGATCAAAATGAGCTTCCATTTTCTGTAATTTCATTGCTTCTTTGTGGTCTGTTTCTTTTTTTTTTTGTGTAAAGTCTAGTTTTGAAGGATTTCGTAACTCTGAGGCAGATCAGATCATTATTTTCCAGAAAGAAAATAAAAGAAAGATCATACTTAATTATCAGTAGTTCCAAGTTATGCAGAAAACTATTCTCATTTGATCTCTTTTCTGCAGATACCGCTTTTACATTTGTGGACTCTGTAAATATGAATTAAAATCTACCAACTTCCAGTAAATGAAAACTTTAATTTAACCCCAAACCTTAAGACCCTTAAAATTCTAAACCTTAAATCTTAGACCAGAGCTTTTCTTGAGTATGACATGAGTTACTCCATCATCATAAAACTCCACCCCGTCGGTGCCGCCACCGCCTACAGCCACCAGTTCTCAGATATTTCGACTTAACAGATGAAGAACAAACAGAAACTGAATACTTCAGGTGAAGGGCTAGACATGCAGTTAAACATTTCATTTTGAATTCAGAGAAGAAGTGTTTCCAAAAGAGATTCACAGGAGACAATCTTAATCAAAAACACATTTTTATTATAATAACAGTAAATATCACTCTATTTGACATATAATACTGTACTACATGCCCGATTGACCATATATAGTAGTAACTAGATAGCATTCATGATAGATCAAGACTCTTTATCATTTCATATATTAACACAGAATTAAAAGTGTTTTAACTCTCAAAATTTAAAAGATATGTCTCATAAATATTCATATTATCAACTAAATTCTAATACTATTTACCAGAGTTCATTAAGCAAAACACTCCTTTCCAAAGAAGAAACCTGAAACACAGAAATCAGAATTGTCCCACCTAAACATTACTACTCACTACTCCTTTTTGCCTCAAATTTGAAACAAAACAAACACTTGAAATTTCTCCAAAACCCCATAAAAGAACAGGGGACAAGCAACGAATTGTGAAGGGTAAAAAATTGATCTTTATTCCATACAAGAGAGTTAAAAAGAGAACCGACATTCAAATTGTGAATTAAGCAGCCGTCTTGAGCTCGGGCAATGCATAAACAGGGTGAAGAAGATGACCTTCCTTAGGCTCAACATGCACCCACCTGCGTTCACCTTTACGTCCCATCAATTTCTTTCGCTCAAATTTCACACAGCCTTCCTTCAAAGCATACAAAGTGTGATCAGTCCCCATTCCAACGTAGTTTCCAGGATGAAAATGAGTCCCTCGTTGTCGTACGATGATGTTTCCAGGGATCACTCTCTGCAATTACAACCAAATTCACACAAAAAAATGATCATAAAACAATCACCCCAAGCAGTCCTTTAAGCCAAAAATTATGTATTTCAAGAAATGTTAATTTCTCTTACCTCTCCACCGAATTTCTTAACCCCAAGATTCTTGGGTTTAGAGTCTCGACCATTTTTGGTGGATCCGGCGGTTTTCTTAGTAGCCCACCTCCGAAACATCAAGCCTAGTCCTCCAGATACATCTGCATAATCATACGTACCAAACAAAGGACCGTCTTTAGCCACCAACAGACACTAACCCATTTCTCGTAAAGAACTAAATAGATCATAGAGCCTCGTACCAGATGCACCAGAGTAAAATGGAGCATTGGTGACCAGATCCTTGAGATTAACTCTTCTGCATAGAGAACTCAGATAGCTCATCCTTTTGTGTATGTCTTCTGAAGGACCTGTAAAGAGGAGTCACCAGAAAATATCACAAGTTAGCCGCCGTGATAATACTTCCGGCGAAATTCAACAGGTAATAGTGAATCTACAGAAGAGTGTCAAGTATCAACCTCAGGGACTAAGCCTGACCGATTAACGTGCGATCAGGGTTTAGTGATTGTGCAATGGAAGAGAGACGCTTTGTCGTTTCGACACTTTTAAGATAGGTTGGGCCTTCCTGGTTAATTGGGCCCATATTTATAATGGGCTTATCTATGAAACATCGGTAATACTTAACTTTTCTAAATTATCTATGGAAGCAATTATTTTTTATTTTTATTAGTTAAAAAAGGTTCATTTAGTCAAAGTTTGGAGTTAATTTTTATTTTTTGATGGCACAAAAAATTATTAGAAATCTTTTCAATTTGATATTAAAATTTCTAAAATTTTGTATTTAATTACTAGCATTTTAAATTTTTTATAAATCAAATTAATTTTATCAATGTAATATATTCACTAAATATTACATTATTGTTCATCTTTTACAAACCAAATCATAAGTTAAACGAATAAGATAAGATGTTTAAAAGAGATTATTTTTATTTATAAAAAATTTTAAAATTTAATTAAAAAATATTGTTAAATAAACATTTATTTAATTTTATAAAAATTTGTTAATTAATAAAAATTAATCAAGTAATTGATCGAAATTTTTACAAGACTTTTTACCATTAAATCAATATTGCGTTTTTTAATCTAATAGTGATTTTAAATTGAATTATAAGAATTTTAAAATATTAATAAATTAATTACAAATTTTTAAATTTGAATATTAAATTTAAAAAATTCTTAAAAACTAAAACTTAAATTGTAATCAATTTAGACTTGATCAATTATAAGAAATTAGATTAAATTGATGTAAAATTAATAGGTCAAAATATATTTAATTAAACTATAAAAAAAAGAGTTAATCCAATTCAGTTGCCATCGCTAATTTAGAGAATTTCTCCATAAAAATAAGCATCATCCTAAAAATCAACCTTTCATTTGATCAAAATAAACAAAACAAACCTACAAAGGAAGACTAATTTGTCACAGAAACAAACTCATTAAACACAGTTAATGTAAGTACAATGGCGTAGTAGCCAATTAAGGTTACAAAAGATGATGTTTTCCTGAAGATTTTGTTGAATGAACTTCTCAGGTGTAAACTTCCTCAAAAATATTATAAAGCTATCATCAATGGATAAATTAGAATCTGATTTAGCTGTCAGCACCTTGAATTCCAATGAGACACAAAGGGTTTTTCTTGATGAGACCAAGATCCACCTGAGATAACAGTAAGAGTGCATGTCAGTTTCTCACAAGAGGCCATTTTTCTTTTATTTTCAGATGTAATATTTCGACAGAACGGAATTCTTTCATTTCGAAATCCAAATTTGAAGGGGCTCTTTCATCCGTTCGAAATAGAGAATTGTAAGGAAGATGATTGATAATGGAACTTGAAAACAAACATATTGTAAACTAGTTAGTAGTAATACCTTGTGTCCAAACAGATCTCTGATGTTGTCAATTCCGTACAGTATCATTGTTGGTCTGGTTCAATTCGATTCGATTCGATTTGAGATCTCATAACGAATTATAAGCACAATTCCAAATATTACAAAGTTTATTTATTTCTATAAAATGAGGATGATTTTCTTACCTTTCAAGTGAAAGGCCCCATGCAATAACATTCACGTCTTCAGGGAATCCCATCGGACGCAACATTTCCGGTCTGAACATGCCTGAATTCCCAATTTCCACCCACTTCCCAAAGCCTTCATGGTAACTGATGCACACAGGATACATTCATGTGATCTAATCGTGCAAATCCAAATAGACATTAACAGGATCCTAGGATTATCACCTGAAAATCTCCATACTAGGCTCAGTATATGGATTATAAGCAGGCTTGAAACGTAGTTTGGACATGCCTAAAAGCAAAATAGAGCATATTTTGAAGTCAGGCTCATGTCATGGTAGGAAGCAGTCTCCTAGAAGCAAAGTTTTCATGATACAAACAGAGGACTTCTCTGAGGGTTAAAGTTTTTAAAACAAACCAATGCTTCAGTAGAATAATATCAATTCAATACCCAAACGTGAGAAGAAGTCATCCAGAACTCCAATCAAGTGACTTAAAGTAAGCCCTCGGTCACATACAAGACCTGACACAGAAAAGCGACTAGGTAGTTGATCATTTAGTGACATAAAATATAATAAATATAGTAAGAGTATTGAAAATAAAAATGAAAGTCATTAGACAGAGACCAGACGTTGCTGAGGTCTAAGGAAATGACCAAAACAGAAAAATTGTTTAACTACTGCTATATGCTTTGAGGTAGACAAAAAAGTCGCTTATTTCAGTCAATGACTTCACTTCAAATGTATGATCTAGGGATACCTTCAATCTGGTGGAACTCTGCAAGATGAGTACGATCTACTGCTTCATTGCGGAAAACTCGATCAATTGAGAAGTATCTTTTTGGGGTAAAAGTTTGCTCTTTCGCATGCTGTCAAGCAAAATGTAAACTAAAAATAAATTCCTCATGTTAAAATAACAGATGAAGGAAATGGGGCAGTAGGAGCAGGGAGAATTATTACATAATCACCCTTTAAAACAAAAAATGCGGATCATCGACGAAAACTAAATGAAAACAGAGTGTTCAAGATTTACTGAAATTCAAACATAAGGGCATATTGGATTTTAGGCTTTCATATTGAGGGAATAGTTGGGGTGAAACATCAAAGACAAAAGGTCAAGGATTTAAAACTCTAAATTCATAATTTTTCTTTGCATATAGTGCAAGTCAAGATTGGCATGAGTTTGGAATCCCCACAGAACTCAGAAGGTTTTAAGGGCTCTGATGCGGTGCTGCAAAGGGATAAACTGGAAAGAACTACAGAAGAAAGTAGTAGTTAATCGAAGATAATAATGCCAAAACTAACAGGCTTTACAAGCCAATTGAAATGAATAGTCGGGCTGAAATTGAGCATTACCTGTGCTAATGCATAAAGCATCTGAGAAGAAATTGCAGTTGTGTGAGTTCGCAAAAGGTTTTTGTTTGCTTCATCCCGTTTCCATTCATAGCAATATCTGTTTAAAAAATGGCTCTAGTAATCTGAAAATAATGGCGTACAATGACATTGAGAAGTGATAAAACTAACTGCCATACCCCCTCGAGCCATAACCACCAGATTCATGAACACGCTTCACCCTCTCAACATAATCTTCAGGCAATTGCTTTGTTGTAGAAGGAACTACCAAACACAATAAACTGCTGTCAAAAAATGAAATGACAGGTAGTTGATATACAAATAAGCCCCTAAGTTAAACAGACCTTGGAGGAAGAAAGTATCATGTGAATCACGGGCAGGATGTTGCTGTGGCTGAAATAGTGCATCAAAGTTCCAGAAGCTGCAATCAAACAGAAACTTAACGTTCAAAAGCAAAACAGCACCACTTCATAAGATTTCAAGAGGAAATTTTATGGAACTGCCAGACAACAGTAACTTTTGCTCCTGAGATGTTGCACGCTAATTTATTGATTACAAATTTAGGGAACTATTTATTTCAGCAACAAGAGTTTCCTTTCAAGAAACTTCCTACGTACTATGGAAGTTAGTTACTACCAAGTATGCAAGCCGTCAACAACTGTAGAAGAAAAATCACTCACACTTCTTCAAACTATAACTTCTCTCCTAATCTTTTTCACTGAGTAACATATAGCAGAAAGACAAACAATCATCTTTTTTCTAGTGTGGTTTATTAAAGCAGAAAAGAAGTGAAGATTCAAAGCATAAATAGGAGAACAGAAGACAATTAGATGTGGAAAACAATGGCTTATGTTAAACAAGTATGTGAAAAGGAAAAAGAGATCATTTACCTGCTCTCAACATATCTATTTGTAGGCATTTCTTCAAAGCTGCAGTCAGTAAAAGATCCAAATCCAAATTTATTAGACATTTAAAACTTAATAGATCAGTGAAAGTAAGAATAAGAACACAAAAAGCAGGTCTCACTTCATCATACGAAATATGTTCTTCAATCGATCTTTCACCTAGACACACATACAAGTTTGATAAGAAAGATATATAAAATTCATAATTAGTCATAGATGTCTGAATGGTATACCTGAACACATTATCAGAGGTTGAAGTTCAACCTACTACTTTCCTCATGACATAAAAGATAAAAAAGGATTTTCCAAACATGTTTACCCCAATTATCATCTATATAAAGGTAATTTTTTTTCCGATGAAAATGAAAAATTGGCCATTGATCAGCTAATTGTAAAAATATTACAAAAGATCTAAATAAAATGAGAGATTGTTGCCTTGTTGAGTGGGTGAAGATGACCACATTCAGCTGGTGGACCCTTGGCACTAAAGTTATATTCTTTGAACTCCAAATCCTTCCAATCACCCCTAAAGTATCAGATGATTAATCATCAAGTCAACTACAAAAAGGAGATGCCACAAAATGCAAATCCAAAAAATCAATAAATCCAAGAATTAAACCTTTGGAGATTTTCTCGAGTCAAGTCAGTTGCTGCTTTCTTCCTTTCAGGAGCATAATTTGGACCTTTTTTCACAGAGTAGCCCTTCCATGTCCTAGAGCAGAATCATTATTCAGTAAAATATCAGCAGTATAAGTTCTGAAATCTGGATTCTCCCCGTCATATAATAAGAGAAAAGAAAAGGAATATTATAATGATGCTTTCTAGGAACATTACTGTAAAGCAATAAGCTTTCTTGCTTTAAGAGGATTGATATCATCCTTTTCAACTCCCTACAATCACATATAACAAACAATATATTACAAGATAGGGAAAAAAAAAAGTCACACAAATATATTTGGGCAACAACTGGATAAACTGATGAGCCCTATAGACTCCAAACAAGGAAGACTGAAAGAATAGTAAAGGAATATTATCTCAAAGCTGAAACTTGTTGATTAATATAATACTGTTAATAGACAACAAATAAATGTCAAATCCATTTATTTCCCTTATGGTTCATTAAAAGTCAACATTAAACAAATTGGAAAGCCAATAATTGGAAGAACTAAAAAGGAAAGGTTTCAAAACTATATATTTTGTTAGAAAATGGTGTACCTGGCCATTTTGTATTTGTAAAAGCAAATCCTTCACTTTGTCTTCAACATGTTGAACCTAACAAAGTCAAAAAAGGAAGTGCAATGAATATGAGAAGTATGGACTATGAAATTCAGTACAGTATCAATCAATACTAGCCTATAAAAGAATCTACCTACAAAATATTGCAATTACAGATGAAAGTTACCTAACTATAGCAGTTACACTTTAGAATTTCAAAGTGTTCGCCTAGATAAAACAGACCAATGAAAAAATATATGACCACAATGTTCTAAAGATAAATACTCCATCAGAATGTAGATTGGGAAGCCAAAGTCAAGTCATTATGAAACATTATTAATCACAGGCAAAGGTTTCGCCTTTATAATTCTGAGAGTTCCACCAAAACTAAACTCGGATACATTACCTTCCTGGATAGTTGCTTTCCCATTTCCACCCATTTATTCTTTCCAGCCTGTGAGCACCCTATTTTGAAAACTGCCGGATCAAGTTTTTTCTGCAAGACAAAACAGGTTCATCCAGAAATCAGCATTTGACACCATATATAAAAAAGCAGAGCAACGTTAAAATTTTGAAGAGTAAAACTAAAGTATCCAATCCAACAGTCATGTATAAACTTCTAATTAGATAGTAAATTTAAAGAAACAGAACCTGTAATTCATCTTTTGAGATGCCACCCTCCGGCGGCACGGCCAAGAACAGCTGAACTTCAGGTGATCCTTCGGCAGCATATCGCTTGCCCTCGTCAGTGAGCACCCAAGTCTCTTTCTTTATGTCCTGCAATATTCACCAAGCTAAATCGAACCCAAAGACGTACTAATGTTCAACACTTCATTTCTAACCATTTCTTCAAAGAAGCACAACTCTTTACTTCCTGAATTTCCTATAGAGTTGAATACACCATAACTAAACTAACCAGACAGTGATACGTTACCTGGGCCTCGACGTAACGGAAACCATGGAGGCTTTTGACGACGTTAACAATCTCGTTATGATCGATTCCATGCTCGGCGGCGAAGTGCCCGGAATCGGAGATTTCGTTGTGGTTTTGGAGGTAGCGTAGGACAGCCTCCTCCGCCATTAGCTGAATTGCACTCGTTTGCTCTAATCTCTGTGGAGGCTTGGAATTAGGGTAGAGTCAGTGAGAGACATTTATTTTTTCAAAAGTTCAGTTTTTTTTTATTAAAATGACAAATAAGATTTATTTTTTAAAACTTCAGTTTTTTTATTAAAATTTAATATGCAAAAAACATTATAAATTTTATTTTTTGAAAGTTCACTTTTTTATTAAATTGCAAAAGAAATTGTATTTATAAAGGTATATAAATTTATAGAAAAAGTTACAAAATCCAACATTATGTTTAGTTTAAAACCCTTTTTTTGGACAAATATTTTTTTAAAAAGCAAAATTTTAATTTAAAAATAAATTAAAATTTTAATATTCAAAATCCATATAATTAATTTTAAGAAGAGAAAATACAAATAAAATGTTTTCTTACATTTTCATAAAATGATTATTAATTTTTACTAGAATTCTTATATTTCAAGATATTAATATTCACACATTTTAATTTGAATCAATTCTTATTTAAATTTAAAAAATGAGTTTAAATTACCATAATGGGGAAAAAATTGGAGATCATAATTTGTATCAATGTTTTGAAAATTGAATTGAAAACTAGACCGGTAGGAGATATTTAAGACTTAAAAAGTTCAAGCGTTATTAAATCTTCATAAAATCAATTAAAAATTAAATAAAATTAAAATTTTTGAAATATAATTGAAAAAGATTATGTTTACTTATAAAAAATTTAAAATTTAATTAAAAAAGATATTATTAAATAAAAATTAATTAAAATTTTATTTTATAAAATTATGTTAATTTACTAAAATTAACTAATTAATAAATTGGTTAATTTTTAACCTATCAAATTAAATGAAAAATAAAAAATTAAATTATTAATTGAAATTATTAATTTTCGTAATAATAACTTCTAAGCCATTCAACAAAACATGAGGAATTCAGTAAGACCTGGCCCGAAACTTGGTCAGATTCAAGGCTCGCAACCTAAACCCGAGCCTGGTTGAGCTTGGAAGACCTGATCAAACCAAACCTGATTTTTTTTAATTTAAAATTCAAAACCAAGATCGTTTCACCCAAAACAGAGCTTTCACTTGCAATTTCCGAGTTTCGAACCACGTCAGGACTCACCTAGTCAACTTGAACCAAAAAGGGCCTGAGCCGAAATGTCATTCCTAATTCCAACTTCTCGACCGGACATCATAGGTTCCATTACTTCACAAAAAGACGAAAAGGTTCTTCATATATCCCAGAAATGGACATACTCGAACAAGTCAATGTCACAAGCACAAAGTTCCTGAAGCAGTGAGAACAATCAAGTTTTATAAAGAGTAGATAGTTAGATACACGTCCATCCTTACAAGAGAAAATGTTTGTTAGAAGAATCCTGGAACTCAGAATTCTTCCACCATCACTCCCATCGTCCTACAGGTAGAACTATTTAACAACGATGATAAAATCACTAAGCTTTAGGCATACAAATACCGAAAAGAGACCAATATTCTGATCGTTTTATTTTCATGCAAAAATCCATTATTCAACAACGAGACATATCAACGATAAAGACTCTCCGATCTTAGGTTCTCTGCTATCTCAGTTTCCCATCTGTCCCCGTTTTCAAGTAACTTCTCCTTGTCATAAAGAAGTTCCTGCAACAAACCAGAGCATTAACAACAGTCTCACATAAGAGTCATAGTCAGACTGCAAAAGGGAAGTCATTAACCTCGTGAGTCTCTGTTGCAAATTCAAAGTTGGGTCCTTCAACAATGGCATCAACAGGGCATGCCTCTTGGCAGAATCCACAGTAGATGCATTTTGTCATGTCAATGTCATACCTGTTAAGTCAAATATTTTTTAGAGACAGCATGAGAGAGATGAGAGAGCTTGGGGAAGAAGAGAGACTGTGTCTGCCCTCACCTAGTCGTTCTTCGACTTCCATCTTCTCGCTCTTCAGCCTCAATTGTGATTGCTTGTGCAGGACAGATCTGCCAAACAAGGAGACCAAATGAGAAAAACCATTAAAGAAGAAAACAACACTACATGATAATGAGATGAGAGTTTTAATGGGTTCGAAGAATAAAAGCAAGAAAATAGAGTTAAAAGAAAAAGGAAAAGAAAATTATCGCAGCTCACGTATAACTGAGACAGAAACAAAATCCAAGAAAACCAGAAATACATGAAAATACAATAGATGGTATGTCATGAAACTTATTGCAGCTCACAACTTTGAAAGAACTCTAGAGCAAGCTAAAGTTCTGGTTTCAGAAACTTCAATCCGAAATATTAAAAGAGGGCCTAAGACAAAAAGCAAAGCCTAGTTTCCAGAGATCACTGGACCAGAAATAAAATGAAATTTTAACTCTTACAGCTTCACAGAGTTTGCAGGCAATGCAGCGTTCCTCTCCAGTTGGATATCGACGGAGGGCATGCTCACCACGAAATCGAGGGCTCAAAGGACCTTTCTCAAAAGGATAATTAATCTGTAAAATAAAATGTTACCCATGATATCGTGATCCCCAACTTTCACATTGACATAGTCAAAACCAATATCTGTAAACAACTTACAGTAACTTTTTTGTCAAAGAAGTACTTCAGGGTCAATGACAAACCACGAACCATTTCTGTGAGGAATAGGGTGTTTATACTCCGTTCAAATACTGCAGATTACTTCGAATATCAGTAAAGAGTAGATGCAAATTACAAAAATTCAACTGGTGATAAGGGTTAAAAAGAATTCCACAAAACAACATGATACCAGAACTCCAGTCCTTTGAAACCTCCTTAGCAAGTTGCTCCCTTTCTTCGTCATCTGCCATTGGCAAACAGGTGAATCATGTAAACAAAAATCAATATTGGCAGGGTAATACTGTATAGTCTTGAAACATAAAAACCGAATTAGTATGCTTCGTTATTAGATATGGTCAATAGAATTCTTCAATCTTCTTTATGAAAGTCCACTCTAAACATGTAACAATGAAGACCATTAAACAAACGCGATTTACCATATCACTGTTCATGTTCTTTTCACATAATCTTTAGAATCTTATTATCTTACATTTATTCATCTAACAGAGCACATTTCCAACACTACAAGTACCACGAACACAAACACTCCATTATTCCATTTTTCTTATAGGTGTCGTGCAACACAAATACATACAGGGAACAAAACAGAGATTAAGAGATTATACACCTCCGTGAAAAATCTAATTAAGGGTGAAGATATCAAAATAAACCTTTATTGGAGGAATACAAGCGTGCCGCAGATCGCAACGCATAATTCTGAGAACCTTGCCCCGATACAGCCTACAAAATTGAAGAAATCAAGATTCAAGCCATCTACGTAACCCTAAAATTAACGGAAATCACTCGCAACTGAAAATTTCGAAGATTTCGAAGCATTCAATCGAACTATTGCTACAATCGACTAATTTCCTGCATTTCCTCGGCATCCAAACAAAGAGAGCAAATAGGGGAAAGAAGCACGCACAAGCTGACGAGCGTGAAGAGCGGAGAGAGACTTGCGAGCTAAGATCGCCGCCATTTCGAGAGAGTCGTGAGAAGACGCTGCGTTTCGATTCTCTCCTCTTTCTTAAGTCTTTTCCGCGACGGCCTGAAAATTGAGATATGGAATCGGTGAGAAGTATGGCCGGCACACTCTGCTTAAGTTCTTGGTTGTTAAAACGCTGCGTTTTAACAAATGAACAAACGACGTCACATCTAAAAGCAGTAAATCTTGATTAACCTACATGGGTTGGGCTAAATCATATTTAACTAAATTCCAATTCAAAAAAATTTTAAAATTTCAAATTAAAACTTAATTATATATTCATATCTTATATTTTTAATAATTATAAAATATCATTAAATAAATCACTTTATTATTAGTAATTAAGTTATTGAAAATATCAAACAAATCTCAAAATTTGAAACTACATTAAAAAATAAAGACCTAAAGTTCTTAATTACAAACACTTTTTTACAAGCATTTTAGATTTAATTGATAACAATCAAATGCTGAATATAAAACGAATGAATCTAACTTTTAAATTTAAACTGAAATAATTAAATATAATTTAAATTAATAATTTATTATAATTATCTTATATTATTAATTTAAATTAAATTTAATTAATTCAAGTCAAGTTTTGAGAGTTGAGTTAGTGAGTATTTGAATGAGCTTTTGAGAAGTTAATAAGTATTTTTCTTCACCACAAATTTTTTTTTTAAAATGATGTTTGGCTTTAAAATTAAAAAAAAACACTAATTGAATATATATGACTTTTTTTACAGTCAAAAAATAGTTTTTTAATAAGTTCAAATTTGAAATTTCTCAAAAAAACCTCTTAAATAACTTTTTCAAGTGAAATTTTCAGATTAATTAATGAGTATATTTTTTAATCCATTTTTTCTTTACATTTTACACATAATTCTCACAATACTTACAAATCTATATTCACGTTTATGTAACCAAATTTTTAATAATTCATATAAAATTTTTTGTTATATATATTTTTATTTATATTTTGTATATTTTAAAATTATATAATAATTAATATATTTTAATTTGACACGAAGAGGTAAAGAGTAGAGACGATTTCAAATGGGTTACATAAAAAAGCATATAATAACAATTTTTGAAACACTATCGGTAAATTTTAAGTCTTAAAACTCAAGCCTATAATTTTTAGAATTAACCTATTGGGCTCACCGTGCTTTGGAAGGGACGTGCCTAAACGGCGCCGTATTAAACACCCAAAATCTTGTAGGGTTTAAGCCTTTAAGGCACTCTTCGTCTCCAGCGCGTCTGATCTATTTGTTCAGTACACTTCTCTGTACTCCAACGCTCAAATGGCGTCATTTTGCAGATCATCTGTAACGGCATGTTCTAGGTCAATGGCTGCTCAATCTAAAACCCTTGCACAGAAAACCTTAAACCCAAAACCTATGTCATCTGCTTTCTCTTCATCACTGACACGAATCACCAAAAGTCCTTCAAGGTAGTAATTTTTGTATCTCTTGATATCTCCTTTTCCATTTTAGTTAAATTCTTTGTTCATGATTGTAGTTTGGGGACTGTAGTTTGGTGCTTGATGGACTTGTTACTCATTCTGTAATGTTTCTGTTTTACATGTGGAATCTTTTTCTGGTTAAATTTATCTTAGGATTTTTAGGGTTTTGGGAAGTGTGGAATCATTGATGCCGTTTCATAGTGCCACTGCTAATGCTCGGCTCAGATCCAAC
>JAOSBK010000205.1:42973198-43006467 GCA_027568895.1 Erythroxylum shatona | reverse complement strand
GTTCACTGCAAATCACACAGTGATGGTGGCACCTGACATGTTTTTCTACTTAATGTAATAGGACTTGCTACACCATTGTGACAGCTTGTTGCATCAGTTTCCAATGATAAATCGCAAACGAAATGAAACCCGAGATTTTTGGCTCTTCCTTATATGCAGCATAGTGAAACTTGTTGGACAAAATGCTGCTTTTGATGTGCTCAATGCAGTAGAACTTTCCTTTGTTATTGTTTCTCCCCCGTCCCCCTTCCCACCTATGAATACAGTTTATTCATTAACTGCTTTCTAGGGTATGCTTTGGTAACTTTTTAAGAGCAGTAAGGATTATGCGTTGCCTTGAACTTATATTTGATTGATCCTCTTTGTTTTAATTGTCACTGAGGATATCAAAGTTATAAGCTATGATTTCAATGTTAAATTTCAGAAACAGTTAATATTTTAACTCTTAGACTTGTGTTCTTAAATTGGATGTTGTTAACGATGGAAAAGATGGAGTAAGAAGTGAAAGAATTTTTAGGTATTCCAAGATGTTTGAATGAGGCGATAGCCTTGTCTATTATCAGCTAGTGGACAAAATTTGTGCAGGTGAAGAAAGGAGGTTGTGCATTAGAAATGATATTGCTTATTTAGTTCATACCGCACCGTTACAGAAAAATTGAACGAAGAAGAATATAGAAGAAAAATGATTTATTACATCTCAACATAATTTGTTAGACGATACACTTAACAGTATATAACTTATGTTTAGGTGATATTTCTCATTACAATAACAGTTTGGTGACATAATTAGATGGGTGACTGTTAAAATCTAAGTATTGCTTGTTTTGCCATCACATTTTCTGAAAGCTCTATTCTATCTTGCATTCTTTTATAGTTCATTCTCACTCTAAATGAGTTGAGCTTTGAGTTGGTTGAAAAAATAGTAGTCTTTTAGTTAAACTTCTTCAGCTTACTAACTTTGAAATTTGTACGGTTCCTAGATTTTGCAGTTCCTCGGTGATAAAGATTCCAATGATTTGAAACCAATTTGGGTCATGTTTGAGAAAATTTTCGTCTGTTTCACCTCTTTCCAATTCCATTCCCATTCGTGCCTATTGCTTTATGTAAGTCCACTCTTAGCCATACCATTTACTTGTATTGTAAAATGTCTGTCCTTCAAACACAATTATCCTTTGATTCATTTAGCTAGAGGGTTCCTTCAAACACTATCCTTTGATTCATTTAGCCGGATGGTTTATGCTCATTCCTAAAGGTACCAACTTAGACGTACACTCTATAATACATGTTAAAAGAACCATATATCGGTTTCTTGTGTAACATCAATTACCTGTTTACTTATTTCATTGTTTAATTTCCAAAAAGTTTAATTGTTAGTGGGCATAATTTGGTAGAAGGAGACATAGTAGAGACTGCTGCAATATGCAAGTTCCTTTGGGATATTATGAGAAGGGTGTTCTACCATCTCTTAATAATTTGTCAGAGAATAAGCAGCTGCTTGTATCATCGTTTGGGATTTTAGGAGAAGGCCCCTAGATGATATCTGATAATACAGTTTGTCACAGGGTAAGCAGACACTTGTAAGTGGCACAAAACTAAGTTCCGGACTTGTGTTGCAAGGTTTTTATGAAGTTGTTTCCTGTACTAAATCTGTCTATAATTGAATTAGGGTGTATTTGTGTGTGTTTTCTAGATGTGTTAGAGACAATTGAAAGGTTTATGTGAGGTTGCGGATCCTTTGATGAGCCATTGAGCCTTGCTATTGTTGACATTCAAACCAAAATGAGGGTCTTAAGTAGCCAGTTACGGGCTAGTTAATAGCTTAGAACTATCGATGTCTACGTAGTGTAGAGGAACAAGGATGGCAAGGCTGTCCGGACTCAGGCCCAAAATTTTTGTTGCAGTCCAGGCTCCAGCGGCCTGAAGCTTGGCATAGTTTGGTGTTTCAACTGAACTGGTTTGGACCCGGCTGGGCCGGACTGGGTTGCCATATATGAGAAGGTTCTCACCAAGTTATATGTTAAAATATAAAGTGAGAGTTTGTCCCACATTAGAGAAAGAGAGGAAAGAAGATTAGCATATAAGTCTAGTGGGTTACTCCATCTATCACCAATTAGTTTTAGGATGGAACTTCACTTAGACTTGTATGTGGTTTAACTTTTCTTCTTGTATGGGCCCGTAGACTTATTGTAAATTCTAACATTATATGACGTATAGAACCAGATAGCCGCATATGAGATGGTTTCCCATTAAACGAAGACATTGGAACAATATGAAAAATCTACTGGATGTTATGTTTGCTTCGAAGTTATAGCTATTAAGAGAATCCACATAACTTCATGTTGACAGCAATAACAATCAGGGACGGATCCAGAAATTTTTTTGAGTGGGGGCAAAATTTAAATAGAAACAAAATTTTAGTTTTAGTGGGGGCAAAGTTTTAATGGAAGCAAATTTTTATTTTTTTTATAACATCAAAAATTTAAAATAATAAATTTTTTATATAAAACTTTTTAGAACTAGTGGGACAAGCCATTGTGGCTCCGTCCTTGACAACAATTCAAGTCGAGGAAACGATTTCCTGCTTTACATATTGGGGCTTTTGATGTTGCAAATGGGGGTGGTTATGTGTCACTCATGGGTCAACTCTATGCCCATAATGACTCAAGACCTAATTATTCTAAACAAGATGACAGCGTTTTTGCTTAAAATAGTTAAGTCTTGGGTAGGCCTGACGTAGACAACTCAAATTTGAATTCAATTAAAAAAATGCATTGTTAAAAAAATCCATAAATATTTTTCATATAAACATTTTAAATGGGAGCCTTTCTGAATTTCATAAAAAAGTAAATTATTGATAGTGAATTTTAAAAATTTATAACTAAAAACTTCATTTTTTAATAAAAACGGAGGAATTCACAGTCACTATCTTTTAGATTTGTACTGGATAAATATTTGAATTGACGTAATAGCTTGCAAATTATATTAATTGGGTATTTCGCATTAAATAAATTCGACAGGTTCGATCGAGAGATTCGTAATAAATTGTTATTGATTTAAAAATATGCGGGAATAATTTACCTTTAAAAAAGGGGCAAGGCTTGATTTTCTCATACTTTTTATATATATTTTTACTTTTTGAAAGTATTAATAAAGCTGTAGAAATAAATGCATACTAGTCGGCTCCGTGAGAGGAAGGAATATGGAATGAAAAGCTAAATGGATGCTGATGCTCTTTTAACTCTTTTCTGGTCTCCTTTGTATGGGTTCTTTGTGGCAGTCGTTTTCAATTATTTGATTTTAATTCTCATCCACGCAAAATGTTCCCACTAAATACTTAAGAGACAGTAAAAAAATATTTTAAAAATTATATTAAAAATTAAGTCGATAAAATGAGAAGTTTATGACTTCAATTTTAGTTGATATTAGATTATTATAAAATTAGCTAAAATTAAATAAATAATTTAAAATATTATTAAAAAAGGTGAAGTTTAATTAAAATTTTGTTAAATAACAAACCGATCATTTTTAATAAAAATTAAAACTCAAAAGACTTACTTAAAGTTTACTTTATCAATGAATTGGTCCAAAGATACACAATTTATTAATAATAAAATTAGAAAGCCTAGAAAATTGTTTTTACCAATAATTAAAGAGAAAGGATAAAAATTACAAATATGAAAAAATGAGAAAGACAATAAAACTAAATATTTCTATAAATCAAGTTGCAATGTTTTATTTTATATTGGTGATACTATAATTTTTTTTAGTTGCCCACGAGGTATTTTAGGTGGGTTTTAATTATGGGAAGATATTTTTAAGCCATTTATATCTAGACTAATCCCTATTCAAGCAAGGTAAGTCTTTCACAAAAAATAAAACTCTAATCTTAAATTTTAAATAACTATATACATAAAAAGATTTAAACTCACGATCTCACCTAAACCCAGAAGACTCTCTTACTATCGTACTATCGCCGTGGAGTTTGAAAATATAATCATCAATGCACAAATTGTAGTATTTTATTATACATCGGTGGGACTCATAATTACGAGTGTGCAATGAGTAAGACTGGTCAACAAGAAGATCAGTTTTTTATTGCATATTGGTGGAACTCATAATTACGAGTGTGCAATGAGTAAGACTAGTCAATAACAAGTTCGATGCACCACTGAATTTCATGTATACATAAAATACTACAATTTTATACTACAATAAGTAATGACTCTTAAATAACTTCATTTATATATATATATAATAAAAAATATTTAATTTTTAAAAAATTTGAAAAGTTCAGTGCACCACTAAATTCCATGTATCTCCGTCACCACTCGCAAAAGAAGAGATTGGCAACCCTATGTTCTCACAACACCTTGGATGACTGCGTTAAAAAGATTGAAGTCCTAAAATTACTGACAACACATAAAGCTTCCAGGATGCATAATTTGTGTCAAATGCCTCCCAGAGCTCCCCCAAACACTTCCGCAGGGCTATCATAGTCAATAAGTGGGTAGTAAAATTTAAACTCATAATCACTTAATCACAAATGCTCTGATATTATCAGGGTCGTTCCTATCGATTTATAGGCCCGGGGTGAAATTAAAAAAAAGGCTCTAATAAATCGGACGAAATAAAAAAAAGATCATAATAAATCGACAGTATACTTAAATTTACATGTTTGTATGAAACATAAATGACTCAATTTATAAGTGTCCCTTTACGGCACTGAATATGTTAATAGCTCCGAAAGGAAGAAGGATATGATAAATGCATCATTGATGGGCCCGCATGTTACTCAATTATTGAGTTTGTGCTGTTATCTTACAATGTGTGCAATTCTTTTGGAGCTTGATTCTATGCCCAACTGATTAATATTCTTTTATTTGTATCTTTTTAAAAAAATTACCATGAAATTAGGGGCCCTTTCTTATCATGGGCTCTAGGCAGGTGTCCTGCTGGCCCTTGCCCAAAGTTGGCACTGGATACTATGTTAAGTAACCGTTTCACTACAATAATTTAAGCTGTTATGTAAAGTCAACTTAATTGGTCTTATATATTAACTACCACATCGTATAGCTGACTTTCTTAATTCTTTGCCATCAGATTCTATTGCTTATTTCTCAACGCAGCTCTTCCTATTTATAATATTGTTTTTCTAGTATGCGCATCCGCACAATTCATGTAATAATAATGGCCTCGTTTGCAAGGGGACCATGAGTAACGGGAATGGAGAGCCATTCACAAGATTGAACCTGGTCATATTTTCAGATAGATTGAAAATTAGAATATAAAATTATGTGAATGGTCATAATATCTTCCACATTGCAACTCCACTGTTTCGCATCCATCAACTTTTGTTTTTTATTTTTTCGACTTTGTTTCACAAAAGAAACAAACGTTACAAGAAAAGTAAGAATTAAGGACGGAAAATTATCGACGAGAAGTGAGCCGTTACTAATTAACGACAGACAACTTATTTATGTCGATAAAATGGACGAAAACATTCGTTTAGTGACGGTTGTAATATTCGTCACTAACACTATAAGAAATTATCGAATTACCGACAGAAAGTTAGCAAAATATCGACGGCAAATGTGCATTGTCGAAAAATTTGCCTGAAAAATCTTGGATTACCGATAATAGCAATGTCCGTCGCTGATATTGCGCGAGAAATTTTGCCACTTAATATTTGCTCTTTGCCGACGTAATTTCTGTCGGGATTTTGTTAGTAAGTTAATTGTAAAATGTCGTCGTGCTTGGACTGCTTTTTTTGAACTTAATGAAAAATCAAACGATATCATTTCGTTGCCCTTAAACGAAAAATTTTAAATCGATCGAATTTATTCGAGTTTAATCATTGCTAAAAAAAGAAGATATTTTGAATTAGGTCTCAAAGACAACCTTTGCGTCATAATTAAAATATAATGACCTAAAAATGTATAATCCTAACATGGATTATGGTGGAAATGGTGATTAATCTCTCCTAAGTGAAAGTGGAATTTCTCGTATTCTATATATAACAGAAAAGATAGAGAAAAAAAGGTTTATATCATATTATATGTTATACAAATTTTTTAAAATTTTAAGGATTTTGCATTTGAATTTTCAATTTGTATTTATTTTTAAATTAAACAATTCAATTTAAAAAATAATATTTCATTAATAGTTTACTCTATCAAATACAAATGACTGATATTTTAAAAAATGATGTAATGCTTTTTTATATAATTTTAGAATATCAAATGAACAATTTTATTTTGTTAATATCAGAAAAAATTGAAAAGTTATTTTATAAAATTGAAGAATTACATAATTATTTTATAAAATTGAAGAATTACTTAACTTTTTTAATATTAACTTTCACATGCCCTATTTTAAAATACTTAATTAAAAATTTTAGAAAGTTAGATATTTAAATAAAAAATCAAAAAAATAACTTGTTGTCCCTATTATATATAATATTGTAGTAATACATTTGCACAAAAAATTTGATTATTAGGTAAAAATATTGAGGATTTTTGTTTTCAGTGGCTTTGGTCAGTGTTGGAATGAATAACAATTGGACAGCCCAAAACGGAAATTATAAAGAGAAGATCTTTTATTTAATATTATGGTAATTTATTTTATCAAATAAATCTTAACAATTTATTTATACAAGTTTTGTAATTATTTATGCGGAACTTATATAAAATTTATGTAAATAAATAACTAAAATTTATAAAATAAAATAAAATATTATAAAATTAGACAGAATATCGAGAGTCAAATCATAAAACATGAAAGCAATTATCTTAAAGGTACATAGTCGGCAAGCTACGCTGTAGCGGTGGATTCACGTATCTGAAGACACGCATGCACATCCCTTTCAATTACATCGGCCTTGTGAAACACATAGTCGGCAAACTACGTTGTAGTGGTGGATTCACGTATCTGAAGACACGCATGCACATCCCTTTCAATTACATCGGCTTTGTGAAACCTGTTCACTTTTTTCTATGGATAGGATCTGAAGAAAAATGGGATTCAAACAGACCCCACTTCTCCGATTTAATAGAATTTGCTTCAATACGCAATTTGCACCCGTCCCTACCTCCTCCACTGTTCAAGGTTTGGCTTTGATCATTGTTTCTAAATTGTTGACCAAACCAAAGGCAACCCAGTTTAGTTTCTGGGACTTGGAGAACTGGGTCGTTCGCTATTTGTCAAATGACTGTACGTAGATGAAGTTCGATTTAGCGGTAACCCAGTATTGATCGTGTAATTTGTGAACTTGGGTTGTGATCTCTTTTTGTATCTGATAACTTGGTTTGCTGTTTACATATCAAAAGCTCGGTTTTGTATCGTCTGAGGGGACTAGATTCTCACCGTGGCCTCAAATTTGATCGTATAGGATTATGGAGGTCCCATAGAGGGACAAGGCTTAAGATACTTGAGGTGAGGTTTTTTTTTAACGTATTAAACAATGTTTTGTCTGAAACTTTTGCCGTTAACAAGTGTAGGCATACAGCAATTGTGTGGGAGAGAGATTTGTCTGCTTTTGTGACGTGAATATGTCTTTTATTGCAGGCAATTTCGCTGATCAATTTTGTTTTTATCTTCCTCTGCTTTCCTTTTCACCTGTCGTGTCACTTTAACAAGGTCTTTAATTTCAGTAATTTGTATTGGTTTCTTTTCCAGTTCTGTGGTGTGGTTAGTATGTTTTCTGGCGATTACGTTCATTAGTTCACGTGTTTCGCTTTCTAAACCTATTTTGCTCGGTTGCTTTCTCTCTTTTGTCGAGTTCTATGTTAAGTCTGGGCTGTCAAAATAGGTACAATTAGTTTTGAGGTGACCTGTTTTGGGTTTCATGACACTGCTTTTATGGGTTTCAGGCTTTCAGCAATCACTTTTTGGACTTTTCTGTATTTGTCTTCGAAGCATGGTTATATATTTTTCCAGTTTATATTTCTCAGCTTCTTATCCCTTTATCTTCTTGTTTCTGCTTCTGGTCCAAAACGTTTACATTTTATTTCTGCCTTTATGCAGAGAAATGACCGTTTATTTCTCAAGTCCATTACTCGCTTGCTTTAGATTCATTTCATTCTTAACTTCTTAGGTACTATGTCTCTCTCTGAACTGGATGAATCACATATTACATTTCAATTGTAGTAATTAACCTTTTGTTTCATTTCCTTCCTTTGCGATTTCCATGTTGGTTAGTGACTAATTTGTTGAATTTAGTTGTTAAGAGTCATAGTAGCTGGATTACATCTTCTTATATGGAAGATTCATGCTTCGTTGTAATACTATCCATACACTTCTCCTCTTGTTTCCTACTTTTACATTTGTTCCTGCAAATCTATTAAACAAACAGTTGGTTTGAATCATTTAGTAGTAGCTGTTTCTTCCTCTCTCCCTCTGTGATATACAAAGTTTCCTGGTTATTTTTCAATTTTCTTTTGCATTCTCAATACCAAATCAGGTTCCTGTGGTATGTTGGATTTACCATGTTGACTTGGCTGCAGGTTTTCTTTATGTTCCTAAAAGTTCCACTGGAATGGATATCCCTAAGTTAGCATGGAAATCGTGGTGGAAGGATTTTATTGACAAAAGGGATTATTTTCTTTAGTGTCATGGAGAATTCTGGTGAAGCACCCAACGGAAGTGTGCCAAGAGATAATGGCCATATATCTAAAAGGTTCACTTCATATCAACCTAACATTAAGGCTTTGTTACCTTGGCTTGATTTGAGAGTGTTCTATGTGCGAGTTAGCAAATGTGAGATTGATGATTCAACTCCTGAATTCCTCACAGTAAATCATATTCCGTTATATCCTGATACCCTTCTCGAAGTAAACGGTGTTACAATAGGTATCAGTTCTGGTGAAGCGTCAACTCTTCTTAGAAGGGATAGGTTGGATAAGAAATCTGAAGAATCTACATTTGTTAGCACTGATATCATAAGGATGGCAGGGAGTGTGAAATTCGATGTTTTTGATAAGGAGATCATCATCTTATCTGGGGTTTTAGAATTATGTAACAGTAATGGATTTGTTGGAGAATCAAGGAGCTGTAGCCAGAAATGGAGCATGAATTGCGAGTCAGATTTAACAGTTGGAACTGGTTTCCTGAAGACAAAACAATTTATGGGTTCAGACCTCACATCACCAACAATTGAGGTCTATGTTGCAGGGTCCTTCTCTGGTTCTCCAATTGTCCTGACAAAAACTTTGCAACTTTGTCCTTGTAAAAGACAAATGCAAATGGCGATGTTGGACTCCATACCAGAATGTGATGCTGTTGAAAACCAGAACAATGCACATTCTAGTTTTCCACTTCAGGTATTTGTCAATAAAATGTTGGTGATCTCACGAAGTTTAGTGTTCTTGGAGGCCTTTTATCCGTTTTTGTTATGAATTGCAACATCTGTTGTCTTCAATATGCCATTGCTAGTCTGCAACTGAATGATGATAACACATTCAGCCAAAGTTTTGCCTCCGTGGTTAGTGGATATAAATCCAGCCACACTTTTAGAGTTACAAATAACATTAAATCCCTTTTTTTTTAACTTTGTTATTAATATCACTTCGAATAACCTATTGAAGGTATGCAGTTATGCATGATAAATGCATTCTTGTACAGGGATAACTACCTTCTGAATTAAGTATCCAAGTTTTATACAAACCATGAAAAAGGGAAAAAAGAAGACTATTATTAACTTTAGTTAATGACAGTTCCACATGTAACAAGAATATCACATTATTATTGAATTTGAGTCTTAAATTTATCTGTGTTCAGTTTGGATTCTGTACTCCATTAGCTAGTGAACATATATTTGATTGGCTCTGAAGAGCTTACTGAAACTCCAATGTCTTTTTGCTTCATATTATGCCTTGTCTTGAATTTTCTTCTCTTGTTTTTTCCTCAAAATTCTGCAGTTATCAGAATATTCAAATCACAAGCCAGAGACTGATGACTACAACAACATATACTCAGGGGCAGAATATATGGAAGGGGAAGAAGGGGAATTATCATGGTTCAATGCTGGTGTTAGGGTCGGAGTTGGCATCGGCTTAAGCATTTGTCTCGGGATTGGGATAGGTGTAGGATTGCTAGTGAAGACCTATCAGGGCACAACTCGTAACTTCAGAAGGCGACTGCTATAACTAACAGCTTTTTTCAACCTGATATGTTGTGCCTAATTGCCTGCTCTCCATCTGAAAGCTAACTCCAGATGTTTCTGACAGGTTTGATTGTGAATAAAGAAGGCATCCTCACATTGTTGCAACTGATTTGCAAGCATTTGTTGATATTGTAAGCAAGAAGATCAAAAATAAATTGGTCAGTGAAGCCTGACTGGAAGCTCTGAAGCTTTTCCTGTACTTAAATTTTCCCTGCAATGATTTTGCTGTATGTTTTCATGTCTGACGAAGTTGTAAGTGTGAAAGTTCTCTGTTTGCTCCTCTTGTTTTGGTTAATGTAAAAGTAGAAATTGAATTTGGTAATGGAAAGAGCCTTTCATATACATGGAGGGATTGTTTTAGCTTTATGATCATCGACACTTTGAATCAGCATTATCAGTTTAGCATCGTATATCATAGATAAGGTTGAGATTTTGGCCTGATCTGAAAATTTGAGTTGATTTTTTTTTTCAAGTTATTAAAGAATTACTAAGATCTGCACAGCAGGAGCCAAGCTTACACTCATTTTCTTGTGATTAATAAAACAACATATAAATCTATCATCATCATCATCATCACATTCAGTCTGAAGTTTCGCAATAAAGCAGAGTTTGGGGAGGTCTGATAATACACAACTTTGCCCTTACATAATAGAGAGGTTGTTTCCTGTAAATTTTCATGTAAATGCAACAATAAAAGAGTGATGCAAGTTAAAGAGTAAATATGTAAAAAAAAAATTACTTAAAAAAAAAGCATGATATAACTAAGGACATAAAAGTCTTGCCTTGTAAAGGAAGTCGCGTACGACAAAATGAGGGGGGTAATATATGAAGCAATAGGAAAAGGTTGATAGTTTTTCTTTTTAACCGCGGCAAACTTTTCAGGAGATAGTTTTTCTTTTTAACCGCGGCAAACTTTTCAGGAGGCTCGAAAAAGCTAATAAAGATAGCAAATACGCGATTAACTAAAGTAGTACCAGAAATAACGTTATATACAATGTTTCTTCGCTATCTAGTTCAATAAATCAAAACACCAAGCCCATGTTTGCAGGAAATAGTCAAGGGAAATATTCAAAAAAAAAAGAAAAAAGAGAAGAATGTAAATATGTTTGAATGAAGTACTTTTAGGCATCAGGGACTAAGGCGAGGCAAGTTTGATCAGGCCCGACGACATAATTTGTTAATTTAATTTTTGAAAAATAATATAATTTTATTCAAAACAATATATTTTATTTTCAAATTTTAGGCTGAATAGGATAATCTGAATTTAATCTCAATATGAAATTAAAATCTTTTTAAAAAACTGAACCCTAATCAAATTAGGCGAAATCCATTAATTTTTAGATCGAGATTAAGCCAGACCAATTCGATATTAATACAGATATTATTTTCAATAGAAAAATATATAAATACGAGTCTTGGGATCATTAAGCTTTACCATCTTAAGTCTTATTGTGCTCAATACTATAGAGAAAAGCCATTAATCAAGGGCTTAAATCATCTCAACTAGAGTTACCATCTTGACTCAGAGTTTGTTGTTGTAGTTCCCCTAAAAGGTAATGGATTTCGATTGAACTTTAAACAGCTCAACTTTATCCTTTTATGATTCAACGAGGTCACAAGTGACACAAACCTTTTTTGTTTTTTTGTTAGACCACGAAGTGTTCTAAGAGGATCGTAACTATGGAAAGGCGCCTTTAAGCCATCCGCTCTCAGACTAATCCCCGCTTGCATCGGATCAGCCTATAAGGGGTAAAGTGCTGGCCAAACAGCTTTCTCCGTTCTCGGGACTCGAACTCGAGACCTCTGGTTAAGAGATGAGAATACTGAACTACTCACACCAACCTGTTTGGTTACACAAACCTTTTTATTTTCACATCGGAGCGTTCTTCCAAATTTTTATAATAAAAAGGAGATTTAAGATAAAACTAATTTAAAATCAAATGTTAAGATTTAAGTTAATCAAATTTTAATTTAGATTTGGCTTTTATAAACTTGACTTAAATTGACCTCATAACTTAATTGGTGTAAATTTGACATAATTTTAATTTAAAATAAACATATAAAATTTAAATTTGAGTTAATTAGAAACAAAATATGAAAATCTATTTAATTGAAATTAATAAATAAAATTTAAATCGAGTCAGATTCAAGAAACTAATCACACACTAGAATAAGAGGTAAAAATTGATTTTACAAAATAACGTCTCAATTTATTCTATTTCATCAAATCTGGGCAAGGTTTTGAAACTCAGACCGGACGTCTAACCGGAAGCCTTATTGGTCACTGATTCAATCTATTCGACCACCGGTCGAATCTGTGTGTCGTTATAATTACGCAATAATTATATTTAATTATATATAATATTAATAATATTAAAAAATAGAAAAATGTACCAAATAATATAAATAAATATAAATAAAAAATTCATTTGACCGGTTCAAATAATATAAATAAAAAACGTGATGCATTTTAGAAAGAAAAAAATTAAAAAAATTCATTGAATCAATAATCAACCAGTTCGACCAGTCTCGGTTTAATCGGTCAATTGACCGGTTCTCACCGGTTCACACTGATCCAATTAGGAACTAATTTTTAGGAGTCATCCGGATCGGATAGCCGACCGATTATCGGTCAAACCGATCGAACTAACCGATTTGATCCGAGTTTCAAAACACTAAATCCGGGATATAATATGATTCTGAATGATGAACTAAAAATAGAAACCCAATTTAAACTTAATTTGTTAGCTCAAAGTAATGAGATATGAAATTAATTAAAAAAAACTTGAAAAAATGAAAAATTGGAATAAAATATTTTAAGTCGGACTTGGACTTTTGAGTGGGCCTATGTGTGGAAACAAGATGAAGGTGAAATGATGAGCAACTATCTTTTGGTTCACTGGTTAGATCCCAAAGTCGCATTAAATGTAGACATTTGGAGAAGAAGAACTGCCAATCGGCTCTTCTCTCGGTAACCAGTAAATGCACAAAAGGTACGAAATTGAAAATTTTTGAATCGGAGCATCAACCAACCTAAGTTCCAAGGACAAGAAAGATTAAATTCACCGCAGTGCAGATATGGAGATGGAGCAGTACAGTTCATAAACTGAATTCTGAACACAGGATTCGTACGATGAACCCTAACCCTGACCCACAAACATGTGTTTGCCTTACTCAATGTTGCGCTCCTTCCTTAACTGAATCCACTGTTCTCAGATAATTCCAAAAAGCGGAAGTTTCTTCACGAAGTTCGTCGAGCAATCATTAATGTCTACCACAACTCCTCCTCTGCACAAGTAACCATTATTGTTGACAACGAGGGGTGGATCAATTGATCCATATTTCTCACTTAAGATTCTTTCTTTTATAGGAGGTCTTGAATTCGAGTCACGTCAATGGAGAAAAAATAGGCATGTTCTTATTGATGATCCTTTAGCCTCTTGAATAAAGCTCCTTAATCGGATCAATTACGGACGCCTCGCTTCCAGCGACAATGTAGGAGTTGGAGCTACTAGGAAACCTAGGGACTGATGGGAACCTGATGCTGAGTAGGAGGAAGCCAGTGATCAATCATCAGCTGAACAATCAAATATGTGAAGACTCCTTGTGTGCAGAAGTGTACAGGCTACGTAGGAACCTGAGAGATCTTGGAGTTCCAGATTTACATCCTCTAGACTCTTGAGGTGGGGTAGCTTAAAATTAGTACGGCTAAATCAGGATACATGATGTAATTAAAAAAAAAAACCATTACTGTTGATGCCCCTAGCCCTACCTATCAAACACGAAGGATTTCGTTTGATTTTGGGTTGCCAAAAGAAAACGAAAACCGAGTTAGTTCCTGATATAGTTCTTTCACGTGCTGCTCTGACAACTTTTTTAAATTTTGTTATAGTTCATAGACCGGAGTTTAGGTTAAAATGTTATATTAAATATTTTTTAATTGATGTCGTTTTAAATCAGCAATCGGATCGTTGACCAATTGAGTTTTCTTTTTAAAAAATCGACCAGAAATTAGAGGTTTAAATTTTAAAATATTTAATTAATATTTATAAAATTTAATTAAATAAAATTAAAAATTTTGAAAAAGGTTGAAGAAGATTATCTTTATGCATAAAAAATTAAAGTTACACTGCTGAATAAAAATTAATTGGTTTATTTTATTTTATAAAATTGATTAATCTATGAAAATTAATCATTTAATTAATTAATAAACTGATCACTTTTTTACAACAAATATTTTAAACTTAATCAAATTGAAAAGTTAAAAAACGAACCGAAAAGTTAACTAATTCAAGGTTTTTATTGTTAAATCGATCAAATCGGTTCAATTTTTAATACATTAATTTTTTATAATATTTTAAAAACTATACTGAAAGTTAAATTAATATAACAAAAAATTTACTGTTTATTGGTATTACACTACTTAAAACTGACTAAAGATTGAATTAAAGAATTTGGAATATGATTGAAAAAGATTATCCTTACTCGTGTTAATTTTAAAAAATGTTAAATGAAAATTAATTAATTTATTTTAATTTATAAGAACTTATTAATTTATAAAAATTGACTGATTAATTAATAAACTCATCAGTTTTAAAAAACAAGAGTTATTAAAATAAATCAAACCATAAATTTAAAAATCGAACTAAAAAATGAGATGATTCAAGACATTTATTATTAAATCGGTTGAACCGATTATGTTTTTTAATTATCGTTTTTTTATGTTTAGTACCGAAGTGCTCTCTCAAGTCCAATCAAATTAGTTTAATCTAACGACTTTAAACTAAGTCATACTTGATCAAATTCTTTTGTGGTTCGAAGCTTACTTTAATTAAACTTCAATGCGAACGACATTATTTTGATCATAAAGCTATTTAGTTATTGATTAAAATGACAATATTTTAAGTTAAAGAATTTGCATTTTTAAATTCAAAATTAGTCTGAAATTTAATCAATTCAAACTTTCTTCTTAAAATTTAAACTCGAGCAAGTTAAACTCGGATCAAATTGTAATCCTTACTTGACTTTGCTTATATTAAAATATATTTATGAACATCAAGAGTCATAATAAAAGATTTAAGGATGATAATGGATCGAGGCTGTCTAAGCTCGAGCTTAGTCTGACATTTTCTACTACCTCAGGCATTCGAACTCAAATAAGCCTTGAGTAATCCTAAACTCGACCTGATCTAAAACTTTTTAATTTTTAAATTACAAATAAAAAAGACATTTTTTTCCAAAAAATAACATTTTACCTATAATTTTTAGGCTTTGATTTAGATCAAGTTTAGGCCGTTTGAATTTGAGCTCAACCTAAACTCTAATCAAATTTATTGACGTTAGGTTAAACCCGGTCGAACCAAGGCTTGGGTGCCGTGTTTACTCAAAGATACGCAATAGAGTGGTTATGAAATACCATACAGAACGTATTATTTATGTATTTTTAACTTACCAACCAAAGAATTCTTTGACTGTTGCATTAGGTAGCACGTTGCATTGACACACACAATCAACCAAGTCCAGACACATGACATGTGAGAGTTGTTCAAAAGCTTGGGAATGAAAATACCAATCTCTTTCACTACGCAGGTAAATTGGTCTCTAAGTAAAGCTTCTTCTTTTTGTTTTTTCTCACCAAGTATTTTAGGAAGGTCTCAATTATAGAAAAGTACTTTTAAGTCTTCCATACTCAAACTAATCCCTGCTCGAGTCGGGTAGGTCCCTTGCGGGAGTCAAAACTTTAGCTTCAAATTTTAAACGGCCGCATATATAAGAAAGGTTTGAACCCGTTACCTCGCTTAAGCCAGGAAAACCGGGTAGGTCTCTAAATAAAGCTTTCACTTGTCATGTATTTGTAAAGTTTGTTGAAACTTGGAGATTCAACCCCAACAACTTAGTATAACCAGCAAGAACTGCTCCAACCCGAAGAGTTTCAAGGAACTTGAGAACAAAGAGATGTTCTGTTCTTTTCTTGTTGTAATGATTTTGTCAAGACGGTGAAACGAGTTTAGCTATCAGTAACTATTGTTCATTCACTTACATGGCAACAACTTCAGAGTGGGAAGTATATCATACATGTTGGCTTATTTTATTTGTCAACGCCCAATGGAAGATAAAAAATAAAAAATAGCTTTAAAAAATAGCAAATTATGTTAATTTTTCTTAATTTTTAAATAATTATAAAATTATGTTATATTAGTAAATTCTAATTAAAGTTAGATTTAATTGCCAATTGTTCCTATTTTGAATTATCCATTATCTTATTTCTTAAAAAATTAAAATTTAATCATTTTTGTATCTATGATAGTACTAATAGAAGAATGAATTTTAAAAATATAATAATAATAATAATAATAATAATAATAATAATAATAGAATCATAAAATAAATACAAATAAAAAATTTATCCAATACCAATTTTTATTGTTACTATATAAAAAAATATTAATTTTAACCTTTGATACCAACGAGGCAACCTTTGATTAGAGGGCTCGGGAAATACCAGATCATGTGCTTAGGAACAAATCATCAATCGGAGATAAGGGAAAACAAAGCAAGATAGGAGCGTAAGGTTCAAATATGTTGGCCGAGATATACAAGCCCTTTCTCTCTGCTGGCACAAAATCTCAAGATTTGCCCCTTAGGATCCTTACACCGCCAATTTCTCCCCGTTTAAATGACTTCAAATAGGATCTACGGTCTAAGACTTTCTAATACATATGATCCTTAAAGTTAATGTTAAAGATTAAACAATAACAATAACAACAACAATAATATTCTACAAATAATCTTGATAAGAAGCGATGTTTGGAGAGGTCTAAAAGTATGCAATATTACTTATTACTAATAAAGAGGTCGTTTTAATAGACCAATATGAAAGAATAGTTTTTAAATATTAATTTTTCATTTAATTTTAATAATAAATTGTATTATTATCTTTATCTAATACTAAATTTTTTAAAAAAAATTACCATATTAATTTTAACATTATTACTAAATTTAATTAAATATGATGCTATAAATAAATTTTAATGTTATAGATTAAATTATAAATATTAAAATGTTATATAATAATTAAAATCTTTATAAATTTATATATATTTTTTGTGTGTGTGTTTCTATGGGTGATTAAGAAACAATGAGGTTAATAATTGAAGTGGTTTTGGTAGCTCATAGGTTGCTTCACTATGGTTTACTTTTAAAGATGTCTATGTAATAAAGTATTTATATTTTTTTTAATGGGTAATAAAAAATTTCCATATCCAGCTTTCCATCTGATTGACTTCGACCAGACTGACGACTTACTGAGTCTTTCAATAACTACAGCTGCATGTTGGAATACTAAATCCATGCCAGTTATTATCCATTTAATATATTAAATTGACTTTGACAATAATCAAACACTCTTTGTTTATAATAAGCCCATAAATAAATTAATAGGATAGATTATCTTACTTGATTTTAATAAATTGATTATCAAATATTTTACCCATAACTCACTTAATTATTTATTTTTAACTCGAGCTGAAAATAAAAAATCAGGTCATATTCAAATAATTGTTATATTTATTTGAAATTTTACTTAAATTGTCATAATTTGAATAAAGAATTTTTTTTTTATGGATCATTTAGAAACAGTCTCTCTATTATTTATGATAAGTTTGCATACTATTAAATCTTCTTTAGCAAAATTTTTACTAAGCTCCTTAGGGAGTGGTCAAGTTGGTGAAATGAAAGGGCACGAGTTCAAAAGGTTTTGTGTTCGATTCTTCCTACTTACGCTCTCTCGATCGAGTTTGTCGTATAAAATTTGCCTAATGCGGAGTATCCAGTTAACTTGATTTATAGGTTATTGTGTCAATCTAAAGATTTATCCAATGCACACCTAAAAAATAGCGACTGCAAATTATTCCGTTTCAAAAAAATAAAATTTAATAAGTTATTGTTGTTGGGCAAAAAATTACTACAAAATTTTATTAAAAATATATTAAAGATGATACATGGATATATTAGAATATAGGAAAATATTCATATCAAATATTAGAATAGACCATAGTTTTGAAACCCAGATCGGACCGGTCGGTTCGACTGGTTTGACCAGTGATCGATAGGTTATTTGGTCCGGGTGACCCCTAAAAATCAGCCCCTAAATAAACCAGTGCGAACAGGTCAATTGACCCGTTAAATCGAGACTGGTAGAACCGGATGACCACTGGTTCAATGATTTTTTTTTGCTTTTTTCTTTCTAAAAGGTTGATGCGTTTTTTTTTATTTTTTCAAAAGTAAAACCCACTTTTTCTCCAAAAATCTAACAAAAGTACAAAATTCAAATGACCCAATTGGTTATTTATATTTATTTATATTATTTGGTATATTTTTTTATTATTTTTTAATATTGCTAATATTACATATAATTATTGTGTAATTATGACGTCACATCGGTTCGACCAGTGATTAATAAAGCCTTCAATTCGACGTTTAGTCCAAATTTTAAAACCTTGAAATAGAAACGTGGATAAGTATAAATTTACATTGATTTTTAAAAAATAGTCTCTGATATTAACAAGGAGGTAAGATTATGTCCATTTAAACTTCTCTACATTATATTATTAAAATTTTTACTGATTGACTGTTATTAAACTTCTCTAAAGTATGTTATTAAATTTTTTACTGAGATTGCGTGTTGTTGAAGGGAATAAATGTAAACATACCTTATGTTACTTGGAATTTAAATTTGAGGCACTATTTATTTCAATCATGTACTTATATATTGACAGGTACCTACTTCTATGGATGGAATTTAAGGTAGATAAAAAGATAAGCTCCATAGAAGCACAACACGTGTCTAATCATTCAATTAGTCAATAAATGCGAAAATTAAAGGTGGCGGGACAAAGTCATTTTCATGTTTCATTATTACATATATGCAAAATTTAACCAATAAATTTAACCCTTTTTTTTTTAAGGTATTGGGGGAAGATTCCCACGTATAAAATTGTAAGTTTGACGCATTCTTAGCGCATTAATTAAGAGAGACTCATAACGTAACTGGTAACAAGAAAAGCGACATCTTGCGAGGTGAAAGGTAATAGTAAATTATGATCACTATCAGGTATTTAGATGGATTTATTATCAGTCTATTTACTCTTTCTGACTTACATCATTATTATTTTGCCACGTATATATGTGGGCCTATTAAAAACAGTTTATTTATAATATAAGAATAAGATTACGTACTATCAAACTTCTTCAATCTCACTTTATTGCGAGATTTTGAAATATAATAATAATGATGCTGATGAACCAATAAATGCAAAAGGGTGGCTGCCCCATTTTCGTGACTGCTTTTGTTTTTGTGTGCCATGCAATGCTTGATCTCATCTATATTTATATAATCTATATTTATATGGAAGTATGCACATAATGACACACAAAGACGGGAATAAAAGAATTGATCCCTCTTAATAAAAATTAAATAAATTTATGTAATATTTATTTACATATTTTTCTATTTATGCGATGCTGCATTTTTATTTATAATTTTGTAATATTTTTATGTTGTATTGTATGAGAGTCTATTAGAAACAATTTATTTATCAGTTAAAAATAAGGTTGTATATTATTGAACCTCTCCAAATATCTCATTTTAGGTGTTGTTTTTGTTGTTTTTATCTATTTTCTTCTTTTAACAATTTTTAAAAATCTTATAATTTTCTTATGAGATAAAACCGTCTAATTAAGTATTAGGTTATATATTTTTTTGACATTTGAATAGAATTCTTACAGGGATATTATTATTATTGGTGTAAGATGAATTAAATAATTATCATCAACATCTAGTTAAAGTCCTACTGAGGCTGATTAAATAAATTCCTTAGAAAATGGTCTAATTAAAATATATTAACAATTTTTTGACTTAAAGAATTTATAAAGAATTAGAGTTTGTTACTTAATTTTATTTCATTAATTTATTAGAATATATAATTTATGAATTATTATAAACAATTAAATGATTGATAATATATATTAAAAAATTGTAAATATAAAATAAACTAAAAATTTGCAATTCGAAACAAATGAGGTGTTTGGCAATCAATTTATCAGTTGTTTTTAAACTTATTGATAAAAAATTAGTTTTTTTACCATCTTAAAAAACTATTGATGTGTTTCGTGAATGTTTTATTGGTTAGCTTATTTAATTTTAATAAATTGATTTTTAAAAACTTTACAAGAGGAGCTTCTGTAGTTAGCTATTTGTCTAATGACAGTACTGCCCTCCACTTTACTCTTTACTTTTGCTCTGTGTATTTTTAAAGTTGATTTTTTTATCATACAATTATGTCGTGAAGTTTAGAAGAGTATAATAAAAAGATTAATTAAACTTTTTAATCTTTCTTTAATTTTATAATATTAGTTTACATTTAAAAATACTATAATAATAAACTTTTCAACACAAAGAGTCACATCAAATTATTATTTTTAGTATATAACTACTATTTGTATCTGTGTCATGTTATAATTATAGATATTTTTAATGTATTAAATAATAAATTGTATACATATTATATGAAAAATGCTAATATGATGTACATCAAGTGCATCATTCATATTAATAGAGAATTTAATGTTTAATTATTATTATAATAATTATTTATTAAAATTTAAATTTAATTTTTGTAAAATTACATATTTAAATATTAATTTTTATAAGAATATTTAACGAAATATTAAAAATATAATATTTATGTCCTTATATATTTTTTAAATATTATATCTTCATAGATTATTTTATATATCAATAATTAATACTAGATAATTAATTTTATTAAATATCTTTAATAAATAATTAATATTATTTATTAATCAAACCAACTCATATAATCAAATTAATGTCGATATTATTATTTGTTAATAAGGCCGGAGTCATTTTCAAATTCTACTGTGTCAGTGGCACTTTTGTAATAAACTTTTCAACAGAACCCAGACTTTAACCACTCATCGCTCTCTAACGTCTTATTACCATGTTGTCTTGTCTTCTTCCTTCAGTCTTTTAGCTTTTCTTTTTCTTTCTATCCGTTGAACATCATCCTCGTATCTGCTCCTTCGAAGCATTTTTCTTGTCCACCGAACACCAACAAATTTCCCGAGAAAATATAGAGTTCTCGGGGTTTCAGGAAACCCATCAATGTCGGTCTCAGGCGACAAGAAGAGCAACGACGATGACGGCAACTCTTTGCATCACAAGCTGACCTCAAAAACGCCATTCCTGAGTCTAAAACTGTATATGCTGATAGCTATTCTCTTGGCGTGCCTACTCTTAGTTTGTCTTCTGATATTCCTCTGCATACGCCTGAATCGCGCGTCACGGAGACGCAACAGAATGCGCGTGAAGCACAGCTCGGGCCTGATCCCTGTTGTGTCTAAAGAAATCGTGGAAATAAAAACAATGGATCGAAAGGGTGACGAAGAGGAAGATGGGATAAGAGTTGGAAGGAATGTGGACTTTGTTAAAAATAAGGAGATCAAGGTGTGTGGTGGTGGTGGCGGTGATGTTGAAGGTGGAGAGAAGAAGAAGAAGAAGAAGAGTGGAAGCAGTAGTGACGAGTCGTCGGGTGGTGCCAGTAGCGACGTGTCGGTGGAGACCCAGAACATAGGGTGGGGTAGGTGGTATAGCTTCAAGGAGCTGGAGGTTGCGACGCGTGGGTTTACGGAGGAGAGTGTGATCGGAGAAGGAGGCTACGGCGTCGTTTATAGAGGAGTCTTGCCTGATGGCTCTGTGGTGGCTGTGAAGGATCTGCTAAACAACAAGTGAGCGTTTATTAAAAAAAAAATTTACTTTTTTGATTAAGGTTGTTGTTCCTATTTTCTTAAAATTCTTGTAATTTATCGAATTGTTCGTTTAATAATCAGAACTTGTTGCAGTCTGTCGGTGGAAGATCCTCCATGGATGCTTTGCTCTTTAGTTCTTTTTTCTTTTCTTTAGTTCCTTTTTCAATATTATTATCCATTGCTTTGTCAACTTTTTATATATTTCAGCTTAGGAAGTAGAGGCTTTTCTTCCTTTCACATGTGATTTTGATTTAAGATGGCCAATGACATGCTTAGGTATAAAAAATAACAATATACAGTAAAACTTTCTTTTCTTTTCAAGGATTGATAAGGTGAGAGGAGCTTTTGTCTGACAATATGATGTGCTAAATGAGAAATTTTGTCAAATGGTATGTTACAATCTTTAGTGTTTATAAACCCTGATCTTGTTATGAATTGGGAATCTGAGAAGAATAAGGGAATTTGGAGAAGAAGACAATACTCCTAGATCAACTGTTAGTATGAATAAGAGAAACTCTGTTACAGAATCTTCTCTACCAGTTTTGCATCGTTTATAACGACTATAGTAGCCGTTATGCACAAACTGATGAAAATGCTACACATGTTGTTTTCTTGTGCTATCACTAATACGAACGGAGTTGTTTTTCCTTGCGCATTTCTCTTCTGCGCATACAAACTGTGTCACATTCTTCTTCAACTTATCATCTTCCTCTTTGAACTTCCATCATGACATGATATTATGTGGTATAAACTGTAAAGAAATGGCTTATGCGGATAATTTATGAACGTGATTTGAAGGAGAGAAATGATTGGTACTTGAAGTGAGATTGTGAAGAAAATAATTATGTTATTCTACTTGCTGACAACTTATACCGCAATGTAGAGACATCCTGGATTGTAGTAGTACACTGCAGTTACGGGATCTGCTTTGAAATCCATTCCAAACTTGGTGGTTAAACACTATTACTGTGAAGATACTGTAGGGGTGATTGACCTTTGGTTCTTTCCAAAATTTGTGATACTCTACAACTCATTTGAGACGAACTTTTTAAGTATGATTGCTTATGCTGGTGGAGGACAGTTTTCTTTACCAGTTCCTGCAGAATCCATATTAAAAAAGTTAACGTAGCTTGAAATTTACCTTTTCAGAGGGCAGGCGGAGAAGGAGTTCAAGGTGGAAGTTGAAGCCATTGGAAAAGTAAAGCACAAAAATTTGGTGGGTCTAATTGGATATTGCGCAGAAGGTGTTCGGAGGTAATTATCAGTCGCTCGGCCTAATTGAAGGAGAAGACATGCACCATCATGTTTCGAATATTTGTTCATTGTCACTTTTAATGGGTGTGTAGGTTGCTTGTTTATGAATACATTGACAATGGAAATCTGGAGCAGTGGTTACATGGTGATGTAGGGCATATAAGCCCTCTGACCTGGGAGATACGAATGAAGATTGCAATTGGGACGGCAAAAGGGTATGATTCTCTAGCTTTCATTTCATGCCTGACCTCATTACTGTTGTTTGTTGGTAATGAAAATGAATTGCAGAAGTGTCGATTTACCAGTCAATCATAATCTTGATGAGGATTCACCAACTCAAATTTCATATAGTTAGCTTGTCACAGGCTTGTAACTTGAATATACAGTTCTGTATTCTCACTGCTCATGAATGTATTTGTGTTCCTGATCCCATAGGCTAGCATATTTGCATGAAGGCTTAGAACCTAAAGTTGTCCACCGAGATGTGAAGTCCAGTAACATACTTTTGGACAGAAAATGGAACCCCAAGGTCTCGGACTTTGGTTTGGCCAAACTGTTGGGATCTGAAGCGAGCTACGTCACCACACGTGTTATGGGTACATTCGGGTATCTCCTTTCACATGTTCCTTGTGCTTTCAACACTGCTCCAATGTGGATGACTGGCAGATCTTTTCACATTATTCACAGTAAATTTATTTTTCATTCCAGGTATGTTTCTCCTGATTATGCAAGCACAGGCATGCTTAACGAGGGCAGTGATGTGTATAGTTTTGGAGTCCTTCTAATGGAGCTGATTACCGGAAGGAGCCCCATTGATTACTCTCGACCGGCCGGAGAGGTGGAAACAAGTTCATTTTTTGTATTTCGAAACCATACACTGGACTCAACTCCTAATAGCTGCTTCCACTGCTTTTCTTTCAGATGAATCTGATTGATTGGTTTAAAGGGATGGTAGCAAGTCGACGAGGAGAAGAGGTCATAGACCCTCTGATTGAAGTTCCACCACCTCCAAGAGCCTTGAAGAGAACCTTGCTCATTTGTCTACGATGTATAGATTTAGACGCTAGCAAGCGACCGAAGATGGGGCAAATCGTGCACATGCTCGAAGCAGACGACTTTCCTTTTCGTACTGTACATCTTTCTCCCGCATCCTCTCGTTTTTTTGTATTAGTTCTTCTTTTTGAATTCTAAGATGAAGCATAGAATACCAATGAAGTTATAGGATGAAGCATATAACATTAACAAGGTCATAGGACATTTCATTCTCTCTTCGCAATGTTAGGACATACCATTAGTGATATATATATCTTTCCCCTTGTTTCCTCTTTCAACTTCCTAAATCAGTTCTCTCTCTGCAGGAAATCAAATCAGTCCGAGATAGGGACTCTCTCCCTCCGAGCAGTGTTGTGTCCAACAGAGTTCTGAATCCGACCAGACAAGCCAATCGCAACCTTGAGAGGCCGAGGCCAAAATGATCATTGTCAATTTGAAGGGTATCCAAATTATTTTGCAGTGTAACATCAATAGTAGTATACAAAGAAATTGTTACACGGACTCATTTGTGAATATAGTAGCCAAACTTCTGCTAATACATTCGCAGCATTCTGGAAAAGGCCTTGTAAATATGATTATGTATTCAAATATGTGATCTTCAGGATGTCAAAGTATATGTTAAGCATTTTGGGATCCAACCGAAACTGGATTTATGAATTAGGAATCGTATTTCGGCTCGAACCGGCTCATCCCGACTCGAAGTCAATGGAATCAGCTGAAGTTGGCTAGATTTTGGGTTGGATTTAATTTTTTTATAATTTGGATTTGGATCAGGTTGAGTTGTGTAGTTGTCATTGTGTAACATATCATCCAAAGCTGGTATGATACAGATGGTGTGTGTCTTTCGATTGCTTGGGGCAGAGGAAACGTCAAGCACGCTCGTACTGAAGTAGACTTCTAAAGGTAGCAATGATCCCAACTTTACTCGACGTAGCCAGCCCAATTGGGCCTAGAAGGTCTGAGGCTTAACTGGGGTTGATTTTTATTTTTTAAAATAAAATTGATTACTTATAACTGTTTAGCCTCGCATCGGAAATGGACTAAGGGGACGGTTAGTTAGTATTGAAAAATGCTAATAGGAACGAGAATAAATATAGTGAGGAATAATAATAACTATTATAATTATAATTATGATAGCCAATTAAGAGAAATGAATGATTATTATTATTATTGATAATGGTCGGTTTATAAAAAAATATTATAATTAATTAATTAGAATATTTTAATTAATGAATGAATTGTATTTTAATTAATTATATTGTAACTAATTAATTATTAATTTTAATTAATTATAATATTTTAATTAATTAATTATAATATTTTAACTAATGAATGAATTATATTTTAATTACTTATATTGCAATTAATTAATTAATAACAATATTTTATTAATTATATTTTAATTAATTAATTGATTGCAATATTTTAATTAACAAATAATTATATTTTAATTAGTTATATTTTAATTAATTACAATATTTTAATTAATAAATAATTATATTTTATTTAGTTATATTTTAATTAATTAATTAATTATAGTATTTTAATTAATGAATGAATTATATTTCAATTAATTATAATGTAATTAATTAATTAGTTAATTATATTTCAATTAATTATAATGTAATTAATTAATTATTTAATTATATTTCAATTAATTATAATGTAATTAATTATATTATAATTAGTTACATTTTAATTAAGTAATTAAAAATATTTTAATTAATTAATATTAAAAATATTTTAAAAAAGAATCACTACTAAAGAATGAGTTTCATTCATCTACTAAATAAAGGATACGGAGGATTCTCTAAAAGTGAGATGTCAAACTATTACCCCTATAATGATATTCAACAACCAACCACTCACTTTTCATTCCATACTTGTTAACTCCTTCTCAAACCCATCAACTAAACACCCTGTGGCTTGAAAGAGATAACAACGAGTCAGGTTGAGTCTAGAGTCTAGACTAAGATCTAATCAGGTCCAAGGCAGCCCTGTTTTAGCCTAACTTAGCTAAGTTTGACCTGTTTTTTTATTTTTATTTTTTATTTATTAAAAATAGAAAACAAAAAATGATATTTTTTAAATAAATTCCATAGATCGATATTCTTAAATAAAGACCTAGTAAAATTGTAATTTATTCTCGATTTTGGCCCTTTTATCAAGAATTGGGAAGAGCTGTTAATGCTTTTACAACCGGTCAAAGTGAAAGAAAAATTATTAGCACTACAGATTCTAGATTATATCAGATCAACGGGCCACAAGTCATGACGCAGAATCATATCTCACGCTCCCCACCTCACAGGAACAGCCCACGCTGGAGAACAGCCAAGATTCCATCCACGTTCGCCACGCGTCATATCAAAATCAGATTGCTCTCTCTCTCTCTCTCTCACTCTATTAACTTTCGGCGTCTAATTGAAAGCTTTCAAGAGAGGGAGAGAGCATCTCACGTTCAATTCAACAGAACAAGTTTTTAGAGAGAAAAGGGATATTGAGTTTTAGAGAGATACAGTGGCGGATTGGGGAGGGTAGAGAATGGATGAGAAGCTGATAGCTAGGCTTGAATCGGCTGTCAACCGATTGGAGGCACTGGCCTCCGGTGGAGGAAGAGCAGCGGCGGACGGTGGCGCGTCGGATCCGTCGATTTTGGCGTTCGATGATTTAATGGCGCAGTATTTTAGTAAGGTGTCAATTGCCGCGGAGAAGATTGGAGGACAGGTTCTAGAAGTTACGAAGATTATCGAGCAAGCTTTTAATGTCCAAAAGGAGCTCCTCGTCAATGTGAAGCAAACAAAGGTTGCGTTTTGTACTTTTCTGAGCTTTTCTATTTCTGTTTGTTTGAATTTATCAACTTATTGAAGAGTAGAGTAGTTGGCGATATGATTTAACATTTTTTGTGTTAAGCCGTGACGAGGTAGTGAGATACATTGCGGAAACTGTAACGCAATGAAGCTGTACGATATTAGCTTATGTATGTGATTGTGAACATCGACGAGGTGGTTTAGGGGGATCTTAATCCCATCTCAACTGTATAGAGGAATTCTCAAGTTTTAGGTGAAGTTGATGGCAACGGTTTGCTTGGATAAGCAGAATCATAGAGATCTGGCTTATTTAATGGATGAACTATGAAGTTAGATACTATTGGAATTAAAAGAAAATGCTGGGAAAACAACTTCAGATTAGCCTTTTCTGCCTTTCCCTGTTGAATTGAATGTTCTCATGAGAAACCTCAAGGAAATTAGTTGTTGTTGGATGACATCTGATCGCAAAAGACTGGAAATAAGATAGAAAATAGCCACAAAATTTCAACATTTTAATATGTGAAAATGTTTCATACTTGAGAGTTCAGATTTTTTGGTAAATTAACCTGTAATTTAGCTTCTTTACTCTCTTCTCTAAGTCTACCATTGAGCTGATGGCTTGACTTTTTAGAATGACCATAGCTTTTAGAGAAATTTAGTGATGGATATTTTTTGCTAAGTAATACTCTTTGATGCAATGTAAAATGTCAAAGAGACAAAAGTAATAACACAAGACAGATGCGCACACTTATCTTCCTTTCATGCAAATGTTGAGACCAGAAATCTTGAATGGCTTTTTCAATTCTTGTAGAAACCTGATCTTACTGGATTAGCTGAATTTCTTAAGCCATTGAATGAGATCATTATGAAAGCAAATGCAATGACAGAAGGGCGAAGATCTGATTTCTTTAACCATTTGAAGACTGCTTCTGATAGTCTGACAGCTTTAGCATGGGTTGCTTATACTGGGAAAGATTGTGGTAAGTGGCGTATATTGTTAAATTTGGAGCATGTTAAAGTTTTGGTGTAAATGATGTTTGATTTTGGTTATACTTCTGTCCATTAAAGGTATGAGCATGCCTATTGCACATGTTGAAGAAAGTTGGCAAATGGCAGAGTTCTACAACAACAAGGTACACTGAATTCTCTGAGATATATATATTATGTCACGGTCCCTTTTCTGCAAAATACTGGTCACTGTTTCTAAAATATAGCAAGTAGAAAAACTGCAGTTGGAGCGTGAAAAGGATGTTTATGTCTTATGATTTTTATTTTCCTTTTTATGGTTTTTGGTTTTTTATGCGACTATGCCAAGAGCCATAAATCATATATATGGAGTTAAACTTCAGTCTTGATATGCATTTATTTCTGATTTAATATCTCCAAAGGAATGAATACTATCTTTGCAGGAGTATTTGGTCCTTTAAAACTTTATCTACTAGCTTTTTGGAAATAATTGATTGGTGGATTGGGTGAAATGCCACTGATGATTAGAGCAGCCTAAGCTAAAACTAGGAGAGGAAGGTTAAACTGCACATGAAAAAAGTCTTTTTGTTAAGATACCAATCTTTGATGAGCTTCTGTAACATGGTGGAATTCAGATTCTTGTAGAATACAAAAGCAAGGACCCAAATCATATTGAGTGGGCCAAGGCCATGAAGGAGCTCTATTTACCAGGTTTGAGGGACTATGTTAAGAGTCATTATCCCTTGGGTCCTGTGTGGAGTGCTACTGCCAAAGCAACAACTGTGGCTCCATCAAAAGCTCCAGCAGCAAAAACTCCTACTGCTCCACCCCCTCCACCTGCTTCTCTCTTCAGTTCCGAGTCTTCTCAGCCTTCATTGTCAAAGCCAAAAGAAGGGATGGCTGCTGTTTTCCAAGAAATCAATTCAGGGAAGTCAGTGACTGCAGGTAGTCTCTTCACTTGCTGTCGTCCGCATTCCACCCTCAACAAGAAGAAATAATTGTGTGTACTCTTTTGCTTCTTAGGTCTGAAAAAGGTCACAGATGATATGAAGGCCAAGAATCGTGCCAGTAGAACTGGTGTTGTTGGTGCCACTGAGAAAGAAGGCCGTATTAGTTCTCCTTCTTTCTCTAAAGCAGGACCTCCAAAACTAGAGCTTCAGATGGGTCGAAAGTGGGTATTTATTTTAATATATGTAGTTTCAGCAAGGTCTGATTTCTTTATAATCTGTTTTCTACTTCTTGCTTTCAGGTGGGTTGTCGAGAATCAAATTGGCAAAAAGAATTTGATAATTGATGATTGTGACGCAAAGCAATCCGTGTATGTTTATGGATGCAAAGATTCTGTGTTGCAGATTCAAGGTAACTTTTGCAGTTCTACTTATGTGTATGGTCTCTCTGTTCTTTTCCTTGTATGTTAATTTGTAGGAGTTTAAAGCTCTATGCCATCAGTCCTCAATGTTATTCTGAAGGGAGACTTTTTTAATTCTGATTTTGCAGGAAAAGTTAACAATATTACAGTTGACAAATGCACCAAAATGGGTGTTGTGTTCAGGGTGAGTGAAACATCTGAAAGAAGAATGCAAACAGTATCTTTTAGTGCTCTGTCACGGCATTGTAATTGTAAACTCGTCGTATTAAGGTTGGAGGCTCACTACAGTTTTGATTATGATCAGGATGTTGTGGCTGCATGTGAGGTAGTAAATTGCGGTGGTGTTGAGGTTCAATGTCAGGTATATTTCTTGTTTCTAACGAAATTTAGTAAATGTTTGTGTCATGTTGAATCTGTGTCCTGGCATTGTTTATCATTCTTCGAGTTCACTATATGAATATTTAGTTTATTTTATATTAACACGTTTGATGCATTTACCAATTGGTGGTCTACTATAGGGCTCTGCTCCAACAATTTCAGTTGACAACACTGCAGGCTGCCAGTTATACTTGAGCAAAGATTCACTCGGAACATCTATAACTACAGCTAAATCAAGTGAAATCAATGTTTTGGTTCCTGGTGCACAGCCTGACGGTGATTGGGTAAAGTTTCTAACCCACAATAACCTGGAAAAAGTTGTTGCAGTAAGTTCAGGATGAATCTAGACTACTTGTCAAATACTTACCCTTGTGGTTGATTGACTGGAAATAAGTTGTCTTATACTTTTACAAATATTTTTTAACGGTGCGCTAGCCGTTATTGATTCTCTCATCTGGAGTAGTGGACTGGCTCTTCAACGCTTCTGAACTTTTTTAATAGTATTCCCGTGATGTTTTACCTTGTAGGTGAGTTCTCTTGCCAATGAGGACAAGATATTACCTTCTTGGACTACCTGTCTATCCATCACTTTGTTCGGTCCAGAGCATTACTATTTGGGCTGATTTATATTTATACTTGATGCCGTCGACAAATTTTCATTCTTGAATCTGAATTTCCCTATTGTTTCTTTGTTTATTTAATATAGACATTAGCATTTCTGGACACCTTGTTTGTTAGGTACTGATGAAGGAAATGTCAAACTGATTATGTAATTTGTGAATGGTGATCTTATTGAAGCTACCAGCAATTGTATGGCTTACCAACCTTTCTTTTTGTAGGTTGAGCATTCTTTGCCACAACAGTTTTCTCATGTATTCAAGGATGGTCGCTTCGAGACCACCCCGGTCTCCCATTCCGGAGGGTAATATCGCTGATATTCTATTACCGATTCAGCTTTCAACTTTAGGCTCTGCTATTCATTACCTGGGATCGCTGAATGGTGGCTTATATGATTCCTTAATCCTTTTTCTGATTCAAATTGCTGTCAATAGTTGATTGTGACACGACCATTCTTTTTAGTGTGTTTGTGATGCCTTGAGTTATGTTGGAGCAGTCGAGATTTTCTGCGTGGGCGTATCTGCAGTTTTTGCTTCGGTTTTGTCTCGTCTTGTTTTGGTGAGGTTTGTGTAATTGACTGATTGTGAGTACTTTGTAATGAAGTGAAACTTTTGTTGAAGTTTAGGCATGTTTACATTTTTGGTTTTACATTAAGTAAAAAATATTATTTATTTGAGTTTTTACTTTTTAAATTTTGTTTATGTATAGTAATTATTAATAAAAATATGAATAATTTAGCTTAATAATATACTCAATTGTTCTAATTAAATTAAATTAAATTAATAATTATTAGTAAATATGATTAATTTAAAATATTTTAAAATGTAAGAATTTTAATTTTATAATTAAAATATATTTAAAATAAAATTTAATTTTTAAAATTATTTATTTTTCATATAATAAAATAATTTGTACTAATTATTTATTAATAAATAATATATAAGAGATTAAAATAAATTTAATTAATTAAAATAAGTTTTATATAATATATAATTATCATCAATAATAAATATATAAACAGCCTAACAAAATTGTGTTTTTATTTAAAAATTAAAAATTAAAAAATTAAAAATCAAAACTAAACAATCATTGAGGACAGTTTTATTTTCTTCGTGTACAACAACCTACCTTGTTGGTTTTTTTATGTGGAGAAGAATCTCTCAATTTTATTGAATAGAAGCTTGTCTATTTATACAGTTTTTTTCTAACTAAAATTCAAAAATCAGATAATATCTAATCTAAATCAGCATAAAATAAAATCTAATTTATTTGATGGCTATCCCAATAATATCTCTAATAATATTTTTGACTATTTCAAAGTCACATATTCAACATACCTCACAAGTCTCTTTTAGGGAAAATAATGGCCAGGTTAGCTTGACTTTTGTTTTTGTGCTCAAGTCAAACTTGATCAAGTTCGGTTTGAAATTAAACAATGTGAACTATTTTAGTTAATAGGTTGAAGAACTCAGAGGTTGTTTGGTTCATAGTAGTAGGTAGTCTATTACCCATCTATTCCTAATTATTAGGAGTTTTGTGTTTGGTTTTTAAAAAACCACAGAATAACCATTCTATAGATTAGGTCTTCTTGGACATTGGAGAATAGGTAAAGATAATTAACCCTTTTCTTTACCTATTCCGCGCATGTTTGGAATAAATAAATGTGAAACTTTGCCACTTCGTCCTCTCCTCCTCCCATGATACTCTCACTCATGCAGCAGCACAATATGTCTGCTCTCACTCATGTCTAGTGGTTGTCCTCTTCATGCTCTCGTCTCTTTTCTTCACTCTCTGGTCTGGTTTGGTTCACACTTGTCTCTAGCTCTCGCTCTTCACAATGTTGATTGTTTTCGCCAACGTTTGTCGGTTGATTGCATTGACTCGGTAAACACAACCTTTCCCCAACATTTGTGGCGGGTAATTGCTTGTTTCTTCAATTTTTCTTGTAAGCTCAACTTGACCAATTTGTAAAAGGAAACCAAATACTGGTAATTGCCATCAGATCTCATAGGTTTCATAGCTTTTTTTATTCTTCTAGAAAACTCTTGTTCATTCATTGTGTTGGACTATTTTGTCCTTTCCCATAAAGTTGGACAAATATTAATTGTATTTTTTGATTTTTAAATAAATTATCGGTTAAGTTACGTAATTTGATCCAGATAAAAATAATAAAGTGGCACAATAAATGATCTAGATTAATGGGTCGAAATTCAGGTAAAAAATGAATCCCAATTAATGTGGATCGGATCCATATCGACCTTGTGATGGAGAAATCCAATATGAAAGCTGTATTAAGGTTAAGGTCTCCTGTAGTTGCTCATATCAATCGTAAGCATAAGAAATCTCTGACTCGTGAGAACTTACGTATTGAAAAAACTGTAGAAAGACTTAGCCCGTGTCCCGTATAACACTTTCTAAAAAAGGTCTCGGGAGATTCGTGATCGTTTGGAGCTTAGAATGGGCATCGGAATTAGAGATGGAACTGAAATAAGATATTTTGCATTACCTTCATTTTTAATCCTTTCATGTAGATCAGGAGTACGTAATAAGGTCTATATTACGTATTACACATTGATCATAGTTATTATATTTAGTTTAAGCAGTTGAATTTGGATTTTAGCCCATTTTCTTAAAAAAATATTTTTTGAAATTTTAAATAATAATTATTGAATTTTCTAGACATTTGCTGAAATTTGAAAATGTTAATATGCTTAAGACATAAAATAAAACTTAATAGAACAAATTCATAGAACCTATATCTTGGTTGCATTAGGTGTAATCATTCTCAAAACTCATCAGATACAATGTAAATTATTTTATGTTACATCCTTTTTCT
>JAOSBK010000205.1:42937011-42964253 GCA_027568895.1 Erythroxylum shatona | reverse complement strand
TGACAACTTTTATGGCAGAAACTAATGTTTGGGCATCTGAATAAAACACCCTTCAACCATGACAAAGAGGTAAGACCCAAGTTAACGCTTCCCGTAGAGCGATAACTTCAACTACATTTGGACTACACCTTACAAAATGACCAGATAATGCTTTCACGAAATTTCCTTGGCCATCTTGGCATGCAACCCCATAGCTATATAGACCTCTCTCCACAAAAATTGCACCACACATAATGTTGAGTTGCAAGTTGTACTAATTTTTTTTTATTAATTGGAAAATAACAGAATAAATTACGTAACTAATCTAAGAAGGCTAATCTCAACTATATCTTCGAAGATGATCGAGAAATACCCGAAAGAGGAATTTATAAAAGTGATAATCCCTAAGTCACAAATTGAGTAAAATTAGCGAACGAGTCTACACACCTATTTTCCTTTCAATATATGTAGCGGAGTCCCAATTTCGACATAATGTTGTACACTTGTACTATTTTTTAACTGGTAAGTAGTTAAAAAATCCATAAAAGAAACCACCCACCAGGCTTCAGGTTACAGGTGTGTCAAAACTCAAAACCACAAGCTACCAAAATCCAGAAGGACAAGGACAAGAAGAAGGTCGGTCCCACTCAACGACCGCAACATCCATCATCGAGCCTCCATTGAAATTTACAGGAGCGGTCTTATCGTTACCCTGTCGCTCTATAAAGCTCTTCCCATTCCTCCACCGCGTCCTTGTCTCTGCTTAATCTATCTCGGAAAGAACGGAGACAAAACAAACCAAACAATGGCCCTTTCAATCCTAGTCTCTCTTTGTTTCTTCCTTCTCCAAGCAAGTAAGTCATTTTCTCTTCTTCGATTCTCTGTTTGTTTCCGTTTCTTCGATACTTAAAGCTGTTATAAGTAGTCGTTTTCTGGGCTTTTCAGGTGGGCAGCCCTTCATTGGGATCAACTACGGCCAAGTCGCCAATAACCTCCCGCCACCTTCGGCCACCGCAAAGCTCCTCCAATCAACCACCATACAAAAAGTCAGACTCTACGGTGCAGATCCAGCAATGATTAAAGCTCTAGGTAATACGGGTATTGGTATAGTGATTGGAGCATCAAATGGGGACGTCCCGTCTCTGGCTTCCAATCCTAACTCGGCCACTCAGTGGGTCAACTCGAATGTTTTGCCTTATTACCCTGCGAGCAACATCATTCTCGTAACCGTCGGAAACGAGGTCGTTTTATCCTCTTGTTTGTCGTTCCATTTGTTTACTGACAATTATTTCTGGTCAACTAAAGAGTCAGCTGTTTGACTCCATAGGTGCTCTTGTCCGGCGACCAGAACCTGATCTCGCAGCTCTTGCCGGCGATGCAGAACATGCAAAGAGCCCTCACCGCGGCCTCCCTCGGCGACAAGGTTAAGGTCTCCACCGTGCACTCCATGGCGGTGCTGTCACAGTCGGACCCTCCGTCTTCGGGTTTGTTCAACCCGTCTTTTCAGGACACCATGAGAGCTCTGTTGCAGTTCCAGAGAGACAATGGCTCTCCTCTTGCCATCAACCCGTACCCCTTCTTCGCCTACCAGACCGACCCGAGACCCGAGACTTTGGCCTTTTGCTTGTTTCAACCCAACTCGGGCCGAGTTGACTCAGTCACTGGAATCAAGTACATGAACATGTTCGATGCTCAGGTAAAACAATAAGATCAGATAACAAGTTACCTAAATAGAATGGCATTAGCTAAAATAGCACCAATGAAAAGTTGACACATGGGAAAATTTATACAAACTTTAGGCATACAGGCTGTTCTTGGGATTTGCGTTATTAATTGAAAAGGAATATGATTATCCCTTTCTTTAGGGACCACCATGTGGGACCTTCATGTTAATCTTTATTAAGCTGTCCCAATCTCAAGTTTTTGATATGAATAGGTAAAGATAGGTAGAAATGATGACGGGTCGGGTCATAAAAATATACAATTCGAACTTAGTTTGAAGTTTAAACCAATTCGGATCGATTGAGTGGTTGATGTTCTGAAAATGAATGATTAAACAGGTTGATGCTGTTCGGTCTGCATTGAACGCTATTGGGTTCAAGGACATTGAGATTTTGGTCGCTGAGACTGGTTGGCCTTACCAGGGAGACAGTAATGAAGTTGGTCCCAGTGTAGAGAACGCTAGAGCTTATAATGGAAACTTGATTGCCCACTTGAGATCAATGGCTGGGACTCCATTAATGCCTGGAAAATCTGTAGATACCTACATCTTTGCTCTATATGACGAGAACTTGAAACCAGGACGTGGTTCGGAGCGATCTTTTGGTATCTTCAAACCTGATCTTTCAATGAGTTATGATGTTGGGCTTTCTAAAGGCAGCCAGGTTAGACAATCTCCTTCTACTTTTAATAATTGGTTTTGGGTCAAAGTAATGAGTTTTTTTAGTTTAAACAACTTTTAAAATCTTGTTGAATATTTTTAAAACCGAACCAGTCAAAGTTGCGAACCGGTATTAACGGCTGGTACCAAAAGAAAGGACACTGTTTCATTTTCTGGCCAGTACGGTACATACTGGCCAATTGTCTGGTACGGAACGTTATTCATTACCCTAAAATCAGTTCGGATAATTTAATAGTGAAATTTTTGAAGCAACCAATTTTTCAGTTCAATTTTTTTAATTTTTAGTTTGATTTAATTTAATAATTGTATTTTTTAAAACCAATAAATTTAAAAAGTAAAATAAATTAATTAATTTTTATTTAACATTTTTATTAATATTTAAATTTGTTTGGATAAAAATATTTTTCAAAATTTTTAATTTTATTTAATTTTTACTCAATTTTATAACAATATCATATCTGTTTTAAACTTTAAACTTTTTATTTTACCGGTTTAACTCGGGGTATCATTTTTAAAACATTGTGATATTTATAATTTTTAATTTTATTAAAAATAATAGCAAAATACATATGATATAAATAGGATACATAAATTAATTAAATAATATTAGTATATCACTTCATCTATCCTTAAATTTGATCTTAATTAATTAAATATTACGGAAATTAATAATTTAAAAATAATTATAATAAATTATAAATTACAAATTATTATCAAATTTAATTCACCAAACATCAAGTCATTAGTAGCAACTACAAATGTACATGTTTTTTGATTCCCTTGTTTGGTTTACACAATCAGACTCCACAGACTCCGTCAAAATCTCCGGCGACTCCGCAGCTGCCAAAACCAGCAGGTGGTTGGTGTATGCCAAAGTCAGGGCTTTCCGATGCACAGTTACAGGCCAATCTCGACTATGTGTGTGGCCAAGGCTTAGACTGCAGCCCTATTCAGCCAGGAGGTGCTTGCTTTGAACCAAACACTGTAGCTTGCCATGCTGCTTTTGCCATGAATCTCTATTACCAGAACTCCGCCAAGAACTCTTGGAACTGTGATTTCTCACAAACGGCCACACTCACATCTCAAAACCCTAGTAAGTTTTTATTTAATTCGATAATAAATTTAATTTTTTAAGAAATATTTTCATTTAGTTTCTAATTTCTTAAAATTTATAATCTAATAACTATATTTTTTCAAGATTTATACAACAGAATTTATACGTTAATAAATAGTTTGAGACAACATTTTGATTTAAATATTGTAAAATTTAAAAATATTAATCATTAAATTAAAATTTTTAAGAAATTGAACACTTAATTGAAAAAATAGTCACTTTTGTATTTATTATTTCTTATTTAACAAAATTATAAAATTTGCATAATCTTACTCGAATTAATCAAGATTTGATCCGGTTAGGGTTTAAGGGATAGTACGAGGTGCAACTCAATCGAACAGAATGATTTGATCTTTTCGCTAAAACGACGTCACTTTACTTAAATTTAAAATTAAAGAGATAATGTTTTAAGAAATATCTCCATAACAGCATCACATCATCATGTTGCATAAAAATCCTATTGTTGTGAGTTTCCTAATTTGTTCTTATGTTCTTGTCTCTTGTAGGTTATAAAGGTTGCACCTACCCTGGTGGAAGCACATGACCAAAACCAGACCATGGTCTACTCATTTGATGCTGAATAAATGAAGTGGCTGGTTTAATAATTTCCATGGGAGTACCTTAGAGGCTCTTGATTATAATAAGATTGTAGTAAAGTTTTCCTTCTTTTAGTTTTGTACCACATAAGTGTACATCATATCTCTTATCTCCCCTCTTCAATGTGTGAGTCTGTTAGTCATTATAAAAGAAATGCAGCTAGGCTATGTGTTTTATTTACCAGTGAGGTTCCAAGGATGTGAAGACAAGTATTTTGCTTTTCCTTATTCCTAAGAAGGTAAATCTGTTGGAATTGGAAGCTGAAGTTTCTTTTCCATTTAACTTATACATGAACACGGTTGCAAATAAAGATGGCGATGGATCGGGTTGGGTCAGTTGAGCTCAATCCAACAACTTTTGTTGGGACTTAGGCTAGACCCAAGGTTTGATTGGGCTTGAGATTCGACTAGGCCTGAAGTAGTCAAGCTTGAGCTTGAGTCTAACTTAACCTGACTTGACCTAATTTTTTCTTTTAAAATAAAATATGGATTAGATCAAATGTAAAAAAGATATATAAAAAAATAGAGGTATCTAATTTGTGATTGATTATGATCCATATATTCTATATTATTTTGTTATTTTATACTTTTTGTTTTTGACTTAAAGAAGTACAAAAAATGAATAAAGAAGTACAAAAAAGGAACAACTTGGTCTCATTTTTTTTACATCTTAGTAAAATTTTATTGAAACTTAAAATGGTATCAGCTGAATATTTTGCTTGTACTCAATGTTATGTAATTTTGTTGGCAAAGTAAAAAAAAGGTCCAATAGCTTAAGCCTGAAGCCAGTAAAAAATGATATCAATTTTTATATAATTATCGAGACTAGCCTAGGCAGCTCGAGCCCTGAGACAACCCAAGGCTTGATTTTTATGAAATTTTTAAGTCTAAGATTTGATCAATCCAAGTATAATCCGTTAATTTCAAGTTAAGTCGAGTCGAGTCGGATCCAAATGATATTCAAGCTACATGGTTTTTTTTTTTTTGCTACTGATGAACAGAAATAAAAGTTAAGGGCGTAGAACACCGATTTTCTCGCGATCTTCCGTGAGTAGAGAATATAAGGGAGCTGGAGGGGTTGCGCAATAAGTGAGGCCTGGCGGACAGGAATGTGCCAAATCGGCAAGACGATCTGCACAACGGTTACCTTCGCGAAAAATGTGTCGGATATCAACAATCCAACCCCCTTTGAGGAGCTCCAAGCAATCAGTGACCATAGTATGAAGAGGGTGTGAAGCACTAACTCCACTTCTGAGAAACTGCACAATAACCATAGCATCAAGTTCTACAATCAAAAGGCTAGCGTTAGCCGTTTTCGCCAATAGCAACCCAGGGCGAAGTCCCCATAATTCTGCATCCAGGCTCCCTGAGATGCCAATGTTTAGCAGAAAACCTGTCACCCACATGCCCGTGGAATCCCGAAGCAAGCCACCAACTGATGCATGGCCATCTGTAGGTCGTTTGGAGCCATCGGTATTTAGTAAAAGAATTCTAGTGGGGGGCGGACGCCAGAAGATTAAGCATTTTCTCCCTTTAGAAATGCAATTGGTTAATCTATAACTAGTTAGATTCAACTTGATTGGAAGTAAAATGAAGTATAATAGTTTAGTCATAAATTGAAATAATATCTTTTTTGCTTAAATTAAGATTGACCCAATCCTTTTAAAATTAAACTTGATTCTAAGCTCAATTAATTCAAATTTTATTAATTTATTGAGTCAAAATGAGTTTAATTGAAAATCTCTCTTAATTTAAAATACATAGCCGTCATTGTTTACATAATTTTCAGTTATAATTGTTACTTTTTATTAAATTTTTATATCAAATGAAATATCATCATAAACACAACAATCAATTATTTAATAATATTAAAATGATTACACAAACTTTAGTAAAAACTTGTTTTTAAATAAAATTGCGATATTACATTAGCCTTCTTAGTTCTTTCTCTCGAGCTCTATACATGTTGAGTATTTGGCTTTTTTATTTTTTATTTTTTTTATTTTGACGGACAATTATTGAGGGAGAGTTGACTTGAGCCAATAGCTTAAACGTTAGCTTTAAAGTCGTCTGAAAAATTCTCCAATCCACCGTGACAAGTCTGGATCCCGTTTATCCGGTGTTTTAAAATCTGGATCGGTTATTAAATCGGAGATTTTATTGATCACCGATTTGATTGATAAATCGGAAGTTTTATTGGTCACCGATTTGACCGGTTCAATCACTGGTCAAATCAGTGTAACGTCATAATTATATTTAATTATATAATATTAAAAATATTAAAAAATATCAAAAATGCCAAAAAATAAAACAAAAAAATAAATAATAAAAATTTTATTGAACCAGTGATCGGACAGGTCAAACAGGACTGGTCCGACCGGTCAATTAACTGGTTTTGACCGGTTCTCACTGGTTCAATTGAAAACTGATTTTTAAGGGTGAACCGGACCGGATAGCTGACCAGTCACCGATCAAATCGGCCGATCCGGTCCGGTTTTCAAAACAGAGCGTTTATCTATACCCACACATCCTTCACACATCAAATGAAATTTTTTTTTTGAACGGAGAATGGTAGTTGTTATCGTTTGAATGAACATTGTATATATCTTTGGATTGATGTAATAGTTTGTAAATTATGTTAATTAGGTATTCCGCATTAAATAAGTCTTATACGACAAGCTCGATCGAGAGATTATAAGTAGGAAGATTCGAACACAAGACCTTTAGATCCCATGTCTCTCACTCTACTAACTCGACTATCCCTAAGAGCACATCAAATATACACGTGCATAGTCTTCTCATATATGCTGTCTTTAAATTCCTGTTTTAAAATTAAAAAAATTAATAAAATAAAATAAAAATTTTAAAATTTATTAGATTATTATAAAATTATTTAAAATTTGAATAAAATTAAAGATTTTAAAAAATTATTAAAGAATATTGTTTTTATTCATCAAAATATTTAAAATTTAATTAAAAAAGATTATTTAAAAAATCAGTGGATTTTTTTTATTGATAAAAATTGATTAATTTATGAAAAATAATAAACCGACGGTGCTTTAATAATAAAAATTATTAAACTAAATCAAATTCAAAAGTTAAAAATCAAATTAAAAACTTTGTTAGTTAAAAATTTTTATTGTTAAACTAATCCAACCAATTTGATTTTTTAAAATTAGTTTAAATTACTGAGATACATAGTTATGTATTTAAATATTAGTTTTTAGTACTATGTAATGTTATTAAAATGCTAAAAGAGATATTTTTCAATTAAATTAATTACTTTTTAATTTAATTAAAAAATTAATAGAGAAAATCTTAAAACAATTATTAAAAGTTGTTAATTTGTAAAAAAAATTTCGCATTTGAATTATAAAAATAGTTCAGAAAAGTCTGCGTGAAGGCTCTCGCCAGACGGGGCCAAAATATCTAATAGCACACGTGGGTCCATAAATTACAGAAGCCAAATCAGTATATTACGTGGCAGAAAGTGGGTCCCTCCCCCCTCACATGAGGTACCCATTTTTCTCTCTCTCAACATTACCTGTTTCTTACTGCTCTTTCTCAGAACTGCCCTGTAGATATATATATTCTCCTAAGTCCCCTTCTAATTTCATTTCACAAAGTTTCAAATAGTGAATTTGCATTTTCGCTCTCTCTGACATCTCTCTCTCTCTCTAATTATTGAGTTCAATTCTCTCTTCTCGTTCAGTTTCTAGATGCTTCTACTGAGCCCTTGATCGCTAGGGTTTGAAATCGAGCCAAACAGCTACTGAAATGGCCCGTTTGTAGCTGTAGATGGCAGAGGATATGTCCGTTGCGGAATTGAAAGAGCGTCACGTGGCGGCTACGGAGACGGTCAACACTCTCAGAGAACGCTTGAAGCAGAAACGCCTTCTGTTGCTTGATACCGATGGTGCTCTAATTTTCTCTCTCTTTCACTTTGAAATTTTATTCTGTTTGTTTGTTGGAGATGTTATTTTGTTAAAAATGGTAGTCGATAGATCTGATCGCAATTTTTGGCAGTTTCCGGGTACGCCAGGTCTCAAGGGAGGACTCCGGTGAGCTTCGGGCCCACCGATCTGGTCTGTTGCCGTACGCTTCAAGGACATACTGGAAAGGTGATGTTTATCGAACTCTATGGAGTTAAACTCAGAGCTTCCTTTGAAAGCCGAGTTGTACCTTAGGTTTGGTTGTAGTTTTTATCATTTAGAGATCATAACTGATATGCATGAAACAACTTGCAAAAGTTGTAGCTGGACCATTTTTGTAATTAAGGCAGTTATGAAATCTCTGCTGTGAGAGTGGACAAACAAGAGCTACCTAACCGTGAAAAAGCTCGTAAGTTAATTTTCTGTTAAGCTTATGGACTTTTAAGTTCGAAGAAAAGAGAATGATCAGCTTCAGCAGTTTGATTCTTAAACCTGCTTCGATTGAACTTCAAGATACATTCAAAAATTGAGAAAAATAATTTCTGATTTATACTTATGAAGGCGAGGTTTAATTTTCTGGATTGTTCAGTGTAGAGACTTCGGTGGTGGATCTTATAGATGTTAGATGATATATTATGCTCAACAATTGGAGCTGCTTTTGATGTTATCATGACTTTAGTGTAGGTGTGGCATTGAGTTAATTCATTATATTTTTATCTGTATCTTTGGATTATTGTGTTATGCTGCTTTTATAATTCAGGTGATATGCATGATTGTGAGGTAACATTTCAATTTCTATGTATATGCAGGTTTATTCCCTGGATTGGACTCCTGAAAGGAATCGCATCGTCAGCGCATCTCAAGATGGACGACTAATAGTATGGAATGCGCAGACGAGTCAGAAAACACATGCTATAAAACTACCTTGTGCATGGGTGATGACTTGTGCCTTCTCACCTAATGGCCAATCAGTTGCTTGCGGTGGTCTTGACAGTGTTTGCTCCATTTTCAACCTTAATTCTACAACTGAGAAGGATGGGCATTTGCCAGTATCAAGAATGCTTAGTGGACATAAGGGTTATGTCTCCTGCTGTCAGTATGTTCCAGATGAGGACACTCACCTGATTACAAGTTCTGGTGATCAAACTTGTGTTTTGTGGGACGTTACTACAGGGCTTAGAACATCTGTATTTGGAGGAGAATTTCAGTCAGGCCACACTGCTGATGTACTGAGGTATGCTAAGTTGTCTTATTTCACAACCAGTGTTTCTATGGAATTTGGAGGTTTGACTGAAAATAAAGGCACCTGATGTAAAAAGAACCAGAAAAGCTTGTCTTGCCTTTTTAGGTAAATGTGGTATAACATATAACATCTAGTTGTTTCATTAACCTTGTAAAAGAATGTGATTGGTTAGGTAATTATCATAAGCATTTATATTAGATGTCTTTTCCCTTTCCAAGAAAATTTTTTAGTATCCATGATTTAAAATTTTCAAAACTAAATAGATGGTCAGCCCTTGGAAAAGTAACAAAAATATCACCAGGCCCATGCAACGAGATGAAGATGATTTGAAGCTTTTCAAGATAGTAAAGCTACCTAATCTTTTCATCAACTTCAAGGATACATAACTTTTGTTGTTTCTATTTTCCAGTGTTTCCATTAATGGATCAAATTCGAGAATGTTTGTATCTGGCTCCTGCGACACAACTGCCCGACTATGGGACACTCGTGTTGCTAGTCGAGCTGTACGCACGTTTCATGGGCATGAGGGAGATGTCAATACTGTGAAATTCTTCCCTGATGGTAATAGATTTGGGACAGGCTCAGATGATGGAACTTGTAGATTATTTGACATTAGAACTGGGCACCAGCTCCAAGTTTACCATCAACCGCAGGGCGGCAACGAAATTGCACCTGTGACTTCCATTGCATTCTCCATATCAGGAAGGCTTCTGTTCGCTGCATATTCAAACTGTCAGTGCTTTGTCTGGGATACCTTGTTGGCAGAGGTAACCTTTACTTATTCCCTTGTTTAGAAGTCGATGTGCAAAAGAGTTATTTCCTCCAAAGTCCTATTGTTTTTGTTTTTCTTACCGTCTGTCTTGTACAAGCCATATGGTGTTTAAGCTTCTTATTTCTGACTGGACTACCTAATACTAGTGGCTAACAAGGTATCCTGAATAAAAACTACAAGATTTGCAAACCAGGTCTGAAACGACATCGTTTTGGTCTCTCCGAAAAAAGTGGTTGGGGCTGGCCATGGACCATAGGCAGCTCGGACCCAACCCAGCTCTTTATCATCCCTAGTAGTGATGCATTACGCAAATTATTAGTTACTAGACCTAGCAAAGCAGACTTTTCTTCCATCAACTAATGCATTTGCTCCTCATCTCCTCTATGGTTATGGTTGCTTTAGTTGATACGTTGAATTAATTATGTTGGTTTTATTCCCAGGCCGTACTGAACTTGGGATCTCTTCAGAACACTCATGAGGGACGGATCACCTGTTTGGGCTTGTCATCTGATGGAAGTGCTTTGTGTACAGGAAGTTGGGATACAAACCTTAAGGTTTGTTTTGATTTTAACTATATTTTATTTATTTCCTTCAACATCTACTTCTTCCTCCAGTTAATTTGGTCATTCAAAGAATAACTGGCTATTAAACTTCTTTGTTCTCTCTCTCTTTCTAACAGATTTGGGCTTTTGGAGGGTATCGGAGGGTGATTTGATGAATTCGTAAGAGCTTATTTCTAAGGAGCCCTCTTTATCATCCAAGGCTGATGGTGCTTCGTTGGGTGCATTTATCTGCACTTTCAGTAACCTGATAAAATGATTATGAGGCAAGTACCACTTTTTGTAACATTTCTTGTATGAATTGGTTCTCTTTGAACGAAAGAGGGAATGTTGTTACTTTGGTAACTAAACCGTTCAGAGGCTGATGCTTGTGTTCTTAACGATATGAATGCCATAGCAACTTTGTTTGATTTATCCTTGCTTTAGTGACTGTTAATTCCTTAAGTGTGCTTAACATTGAATTATTGCATCTGGCAAATAGCTTTTAGCGTAGTTTGAAGTGAAAAATATAAAGAGAAAAATGGATTTACCTACCTCTTTTAGGACAATCTAAAATACTTATAGACCTCTGGAATTAATAAATCTCTTGTATTGCATTCTTTTCTCCTTTTTAAGCTATGCTTTTTATGCGTATGTATCATTAGAATATTACTATTATAAAATTTAAGCTACTCTTTTGACGTAATGTATCATTCCAAACTTTTGCAATTTACGGTTTACATTTAAGTTTCAATTAGATAAAATTTATGTTTTCATTTTTCTAAATTTAACGAAGTACTGGTTTTAATTTCTTGATTTTATAATCTAGAATCCGCAATATATAATAAAATTTTGCTTTTATAATAGATGTATATAATTATTTATTCTTTTATTTAAAAATTACTAACAAGAAGTTATAGTCACTAGCCCTAATCACTAAATAATAATATTTTTAGTAAGTAATTGTAATGTCATTTTAGAAATAAAATTGGATTTAAAAAGTAGCAAAAGTAAAATTTTATTTTAACAATAAATAGGAATTACATAATTAAAACTATTTTCTTGAAAGTAAAAATGTAGACTTTATTAACTTAAAATATAAATATGTATGTTCAAAGTTCAAAAATTATTTTCAAAAGATGATTTATATTATAGAAGATAAAAATATTAAAACTTTTCTATTATTCATAGATATTTTGTAATCATTTAAATATAACATTAAACTTCTGTGAATTATAGTCAATTTAACTAAAATATTCGATAATTTATATGTAGTTAATATATAAACATGAAGTGAACAAGTTCTTGTTAAATAAATTATTAGAAAGTAAAAAATGGACTTTAACCAAATTATGCACTATTTCCAACGTTATTAACTCACAACACAGTTAAAAACAAACAATGTTTTCCTTAAAAGATTTAGAAACAAAAGTAACAAAGAAACTAAAAAAAAAAAAAAATCACGAGTTCAAAAGAAGAGCATTTCAACCGAATTATCAAAACGTAACTTACAAACTTAAAAATTCAGAAGATACAAGGTTGAAAACAACTAAAGTTTAAATACAAATATCAGATTAGGCCTATGACGGATTCGACTCGATCTAGTCTAAAGTTTACATGCCAGATTGGATTCGAAAGTGAAGGCCAACCTGAAACTCGACCTGAACAACTTTCTTAAAACGATATCTTTAATCTATAAATTTGTTTTAAAAAATCTCAGGCCGGCCGACAAATTGAGAGATGGGCCCTTGGCAAGGAATCCAGATGCATTAACATATAAGACAAACATGATAATTCCTGTACTTAATCCCATAAAGTCATACCAAAAGAATTGTTCTATTTGATATGATTTGCATGATTACAACAAAATATTATTCCCTGACATGAGAGGCTATGAAGTATATAGGCAAAAATCAATCATCAGAATTCCAAGTTGCAATCCATGAAGCTTAAGACTCTTTTCATCATAACAACCGCTATATATATGTGCAAGCTATATGCCTCTTGATCTCATCCATATGAATAACAAAATGGCCGAAGATGAAGGAAAAACGAACCGAATTAACCGATTTTTACCAAATATTAGCCGCTTGCAACAATCTCGTGAATGGCATCACTAACAGATTCATCATCCGATCTAACTGCCAACTTCATGGCAACCTCCTTTGGACCATCAATTCCAAATTGCAATCTAACAAGAACCTTCACATTCCCTATGTAAACACCCGAGAGCAGACAAGTGTGGGACCTTGAATTGCTTGGCACAACCTCCGTACCCTGAAAATAGTAACAGCAGAGCAAAAACGGACAAGTGGTAGAAGTTACCAGGCTTATGTGATATAAACTGATCTGTATAACTTGAAGACAGGACAAAGGACCATTCTATTAATCAACGGCATTCATTTGCCATTCGATTGGGTTAAAAGGTATAAAATTTAAATCAGTTTGGTTTGACTTTTATTTTTTAAGTAATTTTTAATTTTTTTAAAATATACATTTTAATTTGTAAAATTAATTTAATTTAAATTTTATGCTTTTAAAGATATTTTAAACTTAAAAGTATTTACTAAATAATTAATAAATTAATAAATTAAATTATATTAATCATAATTCTTGTTAAAGAAAACAAAAATTAATTTTTATGAGTTTTCATAATTTATAAAAAAATAAAGAAACCTAAACTAAATAAAAAATTAAAAACAATTTTTCTACTGATTTGAAAATAAAAATTTAAAACTAAAATGAAAACAAACAAGCCCTTGTGACCTTGCGTTTTCTGAAACAGTTGTTAAAACACTGTACTGACGCAACTATTTTACATCTTGATGTTATATTACAATCGTTACGAGTAAGATTACATACTACTACTGAACCTCTCCAGTTTTTTCCCATATAGTATGCACAAAGGAAAGAGTGCTGTGCTCCCAGTCTATGAGAGAGAGTTTAATTAAAGCATGAAATCAGATGAATGATCACAGACTAACCTCACAGGGCTGCATGCCAAGAAGGTTGATGACAGCATTAACGGCTTCGGCCAAGCTCTCCCTTGGACCAAGGCCATATTCATCAACTCGTTCGCAATCAGGCCCCAAGCTTTCCCATGCATTCCTGAAGTTGGAGACTCCAACTTTTATCATGTAGTCTGCTGCAACTACCTCAAGGTCCTCCAATTGATATTCATCCTCCACACCATCCTCCTCAGCTTCACCAGTTGCTGGATCAACCTAGTCAACACAGCAAACATAGGAAGGAATTGAAAAAAGTCTTAATTACTCGGTTCGATAGATCCAAGAGCGCCTTCTTCAATATTCTGTTTTACTAAAAGATTTTCTGCTTGAGAAAGCCCTCACAGTAGTTGAATAAATTACTGGAAAGAGAGGGAGGATCTACATAATGAGAGCATGGAAAGGGTAATGACATCATTTCAGACAGATGGCAAGAACAAATACCTCTTTAACAATAAACCTCAACATATTAGAAAACTTTCCAACTGCTGGAACGCCATCTGGCTTCTCAAACGCAACGAAGGCATGTCCAGGTGAATCATAAGGAAGTGATCTCAGAGGCTTGGATATGACCTCTGAAAATTCTTCTGCATCAGAAGCATCTACAATGACAGTAACCTTGCAGCACAAAAACAAAATAGAGATTGAATACATTTCCTATACGTTTTGAAACTAGACGTTGATATTATTTTCCAGATACCAAGTCCTTACATTTTCCAGCAATTGCTCCGGAATTGTGTTAGTACAGTTGTACTGGAACACAACATGCCTGTCGAATATGTGCTTAACAACATTAACTGCATATTCGGTCTCTGCTTCAGTAAGTTCCACAGGAGCGGATGACTTTTGAGAAAAAAGGCAGAAACAAGTTAACAGTTAACGTTAGTAGTTTACGTAGAACTTATCTTGAATAGTTTATTAATCAAGGAAAGCGGATTGAGAGGGTGTAATATTGACAAATTAGAATTCAGCTATCCAAATAGTAAATGCACTAATGTAAGAAAATCTGGGTAAGAAACCTTGAAAAGCTTTCCAAAGCTTGAAAACTCCGGGATGGAGGAAAGAAGTTTTTCATAAGCATCAAGAGTAGATGTAGGAGCAGTTGGGGGAGCTCCAAGACCAGTTGGCTTTTTGCCTGGAGCTTTCTTCTCAGCAAGTGTATGGGACTTAACTTCCTTTGGCACAAAATTGATGTCAAAAGGTTGCTCTGAAGGTTCCTGTATAAACAACAGATTCATTGTTCATTGCATAACCGTGATAGTAGTACAAGAAGAATAACAGACAAAGCACTTACATAGTTCTTCAAACTTGTTTCCAAGTTAACAAGAGGTATGTGAAAGTCTCCAAAAAGAAAATCCTTTACATCCTTTTCAGTTTCAACAACTTCACCATCACCACCAAGTGTATTGATATAAAGAGTGGCCCTATCACGAACCTGTAATTAAGTCAGCATATAAATGATTTGCTTCAAATAATTAACAAAGATAATGATATGAACAAATTAAATATTCAAGAGAGGACACTGAGATAAATGAAATGAACCTCCTGCCAAATTAATCAAGATGTAACAAAATAAATAAGCGTCTTATATATGCAGTTCAATCCTTGGGTCTAATACATGCTCTTGCAAATGTCTAGACAACTGCAAAGCACAACCACAGGTAGATCAATTAATCCCTGAACAGAAAACTCACCTCATCATCACTGTCAAAGAGACAACGCCTCAACAGAACAAAAATGCGTGGCTGCAACAGAAATCACGAGAAACCAACCTAATTCAATAAAAAAAAAGTAGTGACCGAAGCATTAAACAGTTTACACAGAGACGAACTTGCACCTTCAGTGCATCAACCATGGCACCAAACTTTGCCAATGTGCTCACAGCAGCTGCTCGGACAGTAGCATTCTCAAGATGGACACGGTTGTAAATGTAGCGGATATATTTGCTAGGATCTGAAGTCTTTGGTCCTTCAATTCCCAGAAAATGGAGTATCTAATAACATGCAAATGAAATACGACAAGGGTTATAAAAGCAATAAACATGGAGCATTGAATGAAGTACTATCACTAGAATCTGGAAACAAATGCCACCTGTGTGGAAAGATATGTAAATTCACAATCTTCAATGAATTCACATAGATGAAGCAACCCATTTTCCTTTGCATCAGGAATGTCTCTAATGAGGATAACTATCGAATCTACAATTGCCTTCTTGTATTCGAATCCACCTTCCTCGCGGAGAATATTGCTTAAGAAGTTCATCCTGTAAAACCAAGAGATTAGAGGGTATAGCAAAAAGTACAGATAATCATAAACCTAATAGTCTTCACTACAAGGAAGAAAATATTTACTAACAGTGATCTATACTTCAAGGGAAACTTCAAACACAGAGATCTAATGGCTTCCACCACTACAATTTTGAACTCATCAGCAATATCCGACATAAAGTTCGTTATCTGCTTCATGAGACGATCCACACTTGATTCATTTCCAGTCTTAAGAAGAGTTGTGATGGCAAGTGTCGCAATGCTTCTATTCTGATCAGATATCAAACTCTCCATATCAATATTGCAGTTAGTGACTGCCATTGGATGAGTCATGGCCACCTGCAGACATTTCCACTTAATGTAAGTTTATCCAAGGAGAACAACACAAGAAGACAACGAAACATCTACTGGAGGCATTAAGATATAGTGAAACTTTGAGCAGATCAATATATGATCAACCAAGATTAGGAAGGCACCCGCATCCCTACTTCATTCCCAAAAGGTAATAACGCAAAAGTTAGCATTCCTAAAACCTCATACAATTTGAAGATTTAGGCTACAAGAAAATTCAGTCAGTAGCTGCCTAAAAGAAAGCAAAATGTGACCTTATTCAAAGTACGGACAGCAGCAAATCTCAGCACTGGCTTCGATGAACTTAAAAACAACTGGAGAACAGTAATAGCTGGAGTCAATTCTCGGCTTGTCACAGCACTGAGCTCTGTAATTGCCCTGGCAGCCTCAAATATAACCATCTCTGCCTTATGGCGAAGACAACTCTCAAGAAAATCATAGAAAGGGCGGTCTCCCCCTTGTGTGTTTGTAGCCGACTCACGAATAACCTAAAAAAAGAATCATATTCCACATTTCAGGAAACATATTACACATTTTATCCATATATGGTCCATAGAACATACAGACCTGACTGGTATAACGTATCAAGAGGCACTGTGCAAGTGGTGACCGAACAGTTCCCCTTGTCAAGCTGGTAACTAGCTTGCTAACAGCCAGTCTATCATTCTGTCGTATCTGCAAATTTTGAAAGCGCGTATTGCCTTTTAAGACAAAATATTAAATCTAATTTCACAAGAATCACAACCGATTCTTAAAGCTTTTATCTTAAAAAGTAGCACATGTATACAAATTCAGCCCCACTGTTGAAATGAGCAAACAATCACATTCTTAGTAGACACACTATTTATCTGATGAAAATCTCAGATACAGAAGAAGAATAAAAAGATGATACCAACAAAATTGGAGACTCAGTACCTGATGAAGCAAAGCCAGTGCATGGAATTGCACAAGGGCAGCCCTTGATTGCACAGCTTCCTGAACCTCATTACTCCATCTTTTCACAATTTCTGGGTTTGTCTACTCAACAAAACCACAAACAATTAAGATACTTTAGCGAGGAATTCAACAAGAAACAGAATATGTTACATTAGTAATAGTACCTGGAGCAAATGGATCCCACTAACTAAAGCTGCACTAGCAACCACTGGATTTTTGTCAACGATTGCTTGCTTCAAATATCGCTCTATCTGGGTTAAAAGTGTCCCATCTGTTATCCGACAAAGCACACGGATAGCATTCGCTCGATACATATCAGTCTTACTATTCATGTCCTTCATTAAGGAACTCGTCACTATAATAACCTTTTCTCCAGAAAAGTAAATTAAAAAAGAAAAAAACAATAGTCAGCATGTATCCTGCACAAGCAACAAAAACACAGAAATAAAATTCAGGAGATGTTTATCGAGTAAAAAGTATAAAACCTCATCAGCCGATGGAGATAATTCCTTAATCATCAAATAAACCATCCTCCTTAAACCTACATCTTTTGACTGAAAAAGCTTTGTGACGGCAAAGAAGACTTCCGTGGCCTCAATCTGTTGAAATGCTAAAAGGCGTAAATTAGAAAGCACCCCAATCTTCACAAAAACAGTTGAAAATATGTACGAAGCAGTATCTTCAATCAAATAAGTCACAGTGAACTTAAATCTGACCTTAGTAAATGTTTCTCCTTGGTTCAGAAGGTAAAGAAGCTTTGTGATGACCTACAAGTGAGGTAAAGTACCAAAACTCTTAAGTTTACTGCTTCAACACATCACAAAAACATAACATGCAAAACTAGCGCCAAGCAATCTAGAGAAAAAGACCTGAGAACATCTCCTAGGATCCAGCTGAGGATCATTGAAAACCCTAGCTTCCTGAAGAACTGCACCCTTCTCTATCCCCAGAAATGGAGAATATTCCGCTGATACAAATGAGAGAGGAAAAAAAGAGCAGGTGTTAGGCGTATTGTTCACACTGGCCGCATCCTTAAGATGTGATTATAACTCAAAGTCTCGAAAAAAGACGCCAATAGATTTGTATCACAGATGATGTAATGATAATTATTAGCACATGACATTTTGATAAAGAATATTCATCCACGTCCTAGAAAACAAACAAGCTCGTTTCCATCACCGAAATGGATGACAATAACTGGTTTAACAATAACTAAGACTGCCAATGAAAAACATTTTCAACACGGTACGAAAACGATTCGCTGTAGAAAAATAAATGTGAGATCAGATGAACTTATTCAGATTCAAATGAAACAAGCAATCTGCATTGCCACAACGAGCTAGAAATTCATGCACAACACTTGTTTGAACATACAACGAATGTAGATCAGACTAACAGTAGCTAGACCAAATCAAACTAATTTCAGATGTATAGAAGCTCGAAACAAGACCCAAAATCTCACAGCACATTAGGAAATATTGTGAAATCTAACGAAAATTTACAGATCTAGAAGCCAGTAACTGATCTGGTGGCGGTTACATTAAGATTCGGGACAGTAAAACCAAAATTACGAAGAGAAATGAATTCGAACTAGCGGGAAAGGAGATCTTTCTAAAGCGAAAAGTGAATCGAATTCGAAAAAGATACCTTCGTCGTCGCGATCGTCGTCTTTCTTCACGAGAGGCTGAGCCATCGATGCGAACACTAGTCTCCCAGATCTCGTTCGCTCAGTGTTAGGATTTTACTCGCTTTCTCTCTCGACTCTTGCTCGTTCGGTAAAAGCAGCACTGATAAATTGGTTATTGTTTGTCTCTTCGTTTAACTTTTAATATAAGGTACCATTTAAACGCAAAAGAATGGTGAGAATCCTGTGGAGGTGACCTTTAGGAAATCCGGTAGGTTGTACTTTTTAAGCGGGATTTAACTAGTCAGAAAGTGCCACGTCTTTATTTAAAATTCAATCGAATTTAAATTATGTATTTTTAATTTGAGTCTAAGTTTATATAAAATTGTTGTAAATAATGATATTTTTTAAAATTAGAATAATCTAAAATAAAATTATTTTTGATAGAAGCCAGGTCGGTAAATTTTTTATGTTAGATTTTGAACTAATTCTTAAATTTAAACATTGTTCAAAATTTAATCAACTTAGTTTTAATTTATTAATTTTACATTATATTACGTTGAATTAAAATATTATTTTTATTTATAACAATTCACGTGAATCATTGGAAAACAGTTTCTCTACTAGTTAAAGGTAAGATTATATATTATTAGACCTTTTCTGATCTTGCATCTTGGCGAAATTTCTACTAAGTGTTATTGTTGTTTTATTTAGAACAAATTTTAATACAATTAAAATAAAAATAATGATTTATTAAAAACCTTTATAAAAATTATGTAAAATAAAGTCTTTAGACTTTATATGTTAGATTTTATACTAATTCTTAAATATGAATATAACTCGAAATTTAACTAATTTTTTAAGTAGAAGACCTCACACTTGGATTAATGATAATGAGAATGGAGAACTGCCGGAATAATTCCCCAAATACACAGTAAAAATCGAATGGATGCTCTAGCAAGAGAGTGATCAGCATCATTCATAATGCAGTGTATCCATCGAACTTTGATATCCGGTCGTATCTCTAATAATTTTTTACAATCCAACACAACAATATCAAACTCAGAAAAGTCTAAAGGTTGAGAATTAAGTGTAGAAAATAAAGCTTGACAATCAATAAAAATGTAACCACTTGATTGGTAGTGGGCCATGATGAATTGCAATGTCGTTCTTAACGCCAAAACTTCAGTCGTTGCTGGAAGATTTACAACCTACAAAATGGCTTGATAAAACTTGAAGAAACCTCCCTTCACCATCTTCAAATACCACTCCACTGCCTGTTGCATCTTTAACCTGAAACAAGGCTCCATCACATAAAATTTGCCAACTCAAGCTTTCAAGATTAACACAAATAGGGGGATTAGAAGTACCAGTGCTGCTGCCATTTCCAGCACCTGTAGAATCTTGCAGACTTGAGAGAGATCACCAGTTAGCAAGCTGGGTAGTGGGAAGATGTACAATCTGGTTCAGTGGAACAAATTTTGCAAATCAACAAAAGTCATTCCTTGACCGCTACAAATTACATGCTATATAGGCAACGAACTTTGCTTCTTCTTGGCCATAGGACTCCCAAATCTGCATAAACAAATCAATAAAAGTGGCGTTTATTGGAGGTGCAGGAAATGTGGCAATCCTCCAACACAGTGATGCTCTATGACAATGACCCAACACATGATCACCAATCTCAAGAGATTAGCAGAAACAAAAATTTGGATTTACATCAAGCCCTCTCCTGAAAAGATTAAACTTGGTTGGAAGCACATCCCTACAAGCTCGCCACGTAAAATCACGCACTTTGGGTGACACATTAAGAGCCCAAATTCGTCTCCAAATATTTGATTGTATAGTATTTTGAGCATCTCCTTCATCACTTAAGCTCACCCGATAATCGAACTTAACTATATACTCTTCCCGCTTCTCAAAGTTCCACAAGAAAGAATCTGCAAAATTGTGAATAGATAAAGGAATGACAAGAATAAACTTCACATCTCTAGCAGAGAAAGATTGCATTAGTTTACCCACATCCCACTCCTTTTCCCATCGACAAAGAAATCACAAACACGTGACACTGAGTCAATAAAAATAACACCATCATTGGCCTTGAAAGAATCCGGTTTAGGAATCCATGGATCAGTAGATGCCGCAATACTCCTTCCATCACCAACACACCACCTAACGCCTTTCCTCAGCAAATCAATAGAAGCATAGATACTCGACCATACAAATCTCGGGTTATTACCTTTTTGAGCTTTGAAAAGATCCCCCTCATGAAATATTTAGCTTTGAAGATGCTATAAAATATAGTATCTTGTTCTGTAAGTAACCTCCAACCTTGTTTAGCTACCATAGCAAGATTGAAGTGTTTGAGATCCTTGAAACCCATACCACCCTGTCTCTTTGTATAAGACATTCTGTCCCATTATAACCAATTGATTCCTTTACCTTGTTCTTTCCTACCATTCCACCATAATCAATTCATAATAACCTGCAAGTCATGGCATAATGTAGAAGGGAGCAAGAACATTGACATGTAATAAGAAGGAATCACTTGACCAACTAACTTGATAAGTGCCTCTCTACCAGCTCTAGATAGGAACATGTTGTTCCAAGTGTTCATTTTCTTCCAAAGTCTATCTTTAATATAACTAAAGATTTACCTCTTGTTACACCCTATTAGAGAGGGAAGGCCAAGATAAGAGCTACTCCCAATAGGATTACTCACCCCCAATGTGTTTGAAATGCTCAACCTAGTATGCTGCGACACACAAGGGCTAAACATAGTACCAGACGTTTGGAAGTGTACGAACTGACCAGAACCAGCTTCATAATCAGAAAGAATAGACTTGACCACTGCTACCGCATCACCATTAGCCTAAAAAAAGAATATTCATTTGCAAATAGTAAATGCAAAACTCTTGGGCAGCCCCACCCCACTCTACAACCAATAAGCAAACCTCTAGTTTTAGCATTACGGAACAAAGTAGAAATACCTTCAACATAGATAAGAAATAAGTAGGGTGAAATAGGATCTCCTTGGTGAAGACCCCGTTCAGGGATAATAGGATCAACCGGACTACCATTCAAATTCACTGTGTAACTAAGATTTGAATAACACATAGACATCCAATGAATCCATTCTGCCTAGAAACCCATCACATGCATCATATCAGACAAATAAGCCCAATTTACCCTATCATATGCCTTATTGATATCGATTTTTAAAGCACAATAACCCAACTTCCCATGTCTCCGATTCTTTAAATTATGCAGTGTCTCAAAAGTTACACAAACATTATCCGTAATTAATCAGTTAGGCATAAAAGCTGATTGGTTCACATAAATAATATGAGGCAAAAGCTTCTTCAATCTGTTTGCTAAAACCTTCGAGAGAATCTTATAAATAACATTACACAATGCAATAGGTCTAAAATCTTTGACGGATTCAGGAACAGTAATTTGAGGAATCAACACAATATTTTTTAAAGTAAGATCAAAAGGAAAAGTACCTCTTTGTAGCCTATCCATAGCACTGGCAAACATAGCATCACCTAGTATATGCCAATATTTCTGTAAGAACGCAGGGTTTAAGCCATTTAGACTCGAAACCTTGTCCGGATGCATACTAAATAAAGCTGCTTTGAATTCCTCCTTTCTAAATGGTGCCAATAGCCTAGCCGCATCACTATCTGTAACTTTCCGTTGTACTAAATTGAGCAACCTATTGTTAGCTGTGGACACATTTGCCCGAAACAAATCCACAAAATATTCTTTAATCAGCTCTGCCATCTCACCATGACTAGATGTAACAGAACCATCAAGTTTCTTTAGCTGCTTGATTTTGTTAACATTACACTGGCCGTTTATTTGTTTATGAAAGAACTTCGAATTCTTATCGCCATATTTGAACTAAAAAAGCTTAGCTTGTTGCTTCTTTTTAATTTCCTAAGCCAACAAGATTTTGTTCCACTCCTCCTTCAATTTTGTCGAACCAGCACCCCCATATACATCTCTATCAAGTTTCAACTGCCTAACTAAAATGTTCCTCCGCTTCCAAAATTCTTTGTTGCAGCCCATGAAATCAGTATGGATATTCGAATTCCCTCCCTTCGTAACCACCAGTTCCAACTCTTCCTCTAGTAACCATGAGTTATCAATTTGGAAAGGTCGGATAATGGGAACAGTATCGTTATGAGCCAAATCGACCACCATAGCAAGATGATCAGAAACAGGTGTAACTTGAGAGAAAGCAAGTGCGTTGAGGAATAATGAAGCCTAATCACTATTAGACATTGCCTTGTCCAACTTTTCCTTTATTATATCCCCATTAGGATTCGTTCCTTCAAATGTGAAAAAATAGCCAACTGATTCCAAATCGGCATCATTTAGAGCTGTTTTAAAAACTAGTCAACAAAAAATTCGATTTTGGTGAGCCTCCTTGTTTTTCCACATCCGTAGTGATACCGCTAAAGTCTCCTACACATAACCATGACAAAGAGCTTCTAGCAGCTAAAGCATGTAAAAGATTCCAGGATGACCTTCTAAAACTAGCTTCCAGGTACCCATAGAATCCAGAAAACCTCCAGTTACTAGTCTCGGCCGCAATGCGACATTCCATAAAATTAGTGGAATAAGCTGGCACAGTAAGACAATAGATGACTGCTAAAAGATACATAAACCTCCTCCCATACCCACTCTGTCTACACAAAAACAATTCTCAAACCCTATCAGTAACTTCACCTCCTCTAATCTTTGGACATGCATGCGAGTCTCGATCAAAAAAATAACTTGTGACCTGTAACTGAATGATAAATCTTTGAGCGCATTAACTGTTCGAGGATTGCCAATTCCCCGGCAGTTCCAGCTGATAAGTATCATGGCTGTCAGCTATCTCGCATAGCGAGATCAGCCGCTGTCCTGGACGTTGAAGAAGAACCTCCGACGCTTGAACCTCCTGTCGAATCCTTATTAGTAGAAATGACAGAAGGAAAAGTCGTTTTTATCACTTATGGGCCTTTTCTTAGCCTCTTCAAGTTGGCTCACCTCCACATCCTCACCTGAGTCACCCATGCTCATTCGACCCATAGAATCTGTTTCCATAATTCCCTTGTCAACTCATCCTTATCAGTATTTGAGTGGACTCCAAATAAGGAATGCCAAAAAAGTTGCGAGTGCAACTTCGCAATATCGTTAGCAGGCATTGCATTCATTCTACCCGAAAGCAACTGTGAAAAAACCAAGTTTCCTTCTTCTCTCAACCACTGGCTACCGGAGCTGGTGATTTGCCTGTTGGAAACCCTTAGACTATCATCCCATTCGAAGTAAAGCTCTTCTGGCTTCTTATGGAGTCTCTGCTTGTAGTAAGAGTCAGTGTGGCCAATCAATCCACAGAGGTAGCAGAACACATGTATCCGATTATAACTAAACTGAGCATGGAAAACTTCTCCCTTTGCATCGACCAACTTCTTTTAATTAATTTAAACTTTACTTATTAATTTTAAATCATTTAAATTTGAATTTAAGTAATATTTTTAATTAAAGCAACTAATATTATTATTTATTATAAAACGACCAATAAAAATCAACAAACCTTAAAGAATAATAGATTAAAAGTATTAAACATATAACTAAAATAAAATTAATAAAAAGGTTAAATAATACAGAGAAATTTGTGGTTAATGTATTAACATTTTCAAGTGCATTATAAGCCTCAATCCCTCTGAAACAACCCAATTTGCAATCGAATCAAATGCTTGTTCATGTTATGCTTTGGATGTCTTCTTTTTCGTTTTTTAGAGGTTCCTGGTTGCTCTGGGCATCTCTTCACTGCTTGAACTTGAAGGGTTAAGACCATACTCGCTTGTCTGACCACCAAACTCACCGCTCGAGTATTCTTGACTCTCCAATGCCAATTTCCTGAACTTCTTCATATCAGCACTGTAGGTGCTACTGTCATAGTCTGAGCTGTTGTTTGCATCTGAACTGAAGGCCAAGCTTTGTCCAGGCTTTGACCCCTCATTCAGTTGGTCTAATGAGGCATCGCCTTCGAGTGTTCGTACAATCTGAATTGTAGTAATTTTAAAAATCTCGTTAGCTAAATACATAAGAAGCTAAGAGCCTACTTGTTTTTGCTTTATTTTTTGCTTTTATTTTTTAATTTAGTAAAAATTATTTATTTGTGTTTTAATTTTAATTTTATAAATTATGAAAATCATCAAAATTGATTTTAACTTTCTGACTTTTATTTATTTTCTTATCATAATATGTTTATTATCAATTAGTTAATTATTTAATATTAAGGCTAATATAATATACTTAATTTAAATAATATTTAGTATATCATTATTGACAATAATAAAATATAATTAAGTAATATTAAAAATTAAACATGTTTTAATTTTGTTTTAAAAAATTATCTAAAGAAACAAAAATTAAAAGAAAAAAAATGAAAATTTAACGAAGGCCCTGATCATGAGATTTTAAGTTTCTTGAAGATGGGTATGGTACCTGACTCATTTTAGGCCTCCTTCTTGATGAATGGCGGACGGCTGCACCAGCGCATGAGACCATGCGAGCCATCTCCGATGGATCGTAGTTGCCCTGAAGCCGTGGATCCACCAACTCATCGAAGTTTCCTTCCTCCAGAGAACGTTGACACAAAGGTCTAGCCTGTTAATATTGCAAGAGTCATAACTATTTGAGCCATTTCAATATGATGGTGTAATGAAGATTTTGAGCAGAAGCAGAAAAGGTTAAGAGGATTTGTACCCAATCAACTAAGCTATCTTCCATATCTGAGTTTGGATCTACCGGTAAACGTCCAGTAATTAGTTCCAATAACATAACACCAAAAGAGAAAACATCAGATTTATCTGTGAGCTTGCCACTTGATGCATACTCAGGAGCCAAGTACCTGCATGTTGAAAGCAAGTTTGAGCCGTTTCAGGTTAATGAAAGAACTTGAGGAAGCAGAAGTACTTTGTGAAAGAAAAGGTTTCTTACCCAAATGTTCCCATTACACGAGTTGAAACATGAGTGTGGTTGTCTGAAGAGAGCTTAGCCAACCCAAAATCTGACACCTGAAATGGTCACAAATCAACATCTCTCATACAATTAACCGAATTTGAAGGGAATGCAACGTCGGTGATAATGGCTTAAGCATACCTTAGCTTCGCAATTGAAATCGAGAAGGATGTTTGAACCTTTGATGTCTCGGTGAATAATGCGGGGATGGCCTGAAACTCATCAGACAGATTCTTGAAAAGGAGGAGTCATACAGCAAGAAGAGTTGAAAAGGAAGAACAGATTGATGACTTACAGTCCTCATGCAAATAGGCAAGTCCTTTGGCTGATCCTACAGCGATCTTAAGCCTAGTAGGCCAGTCCATGGTTGGTCGACCTTTGCCTGAAACGAACAACAAATGTCACGTGTCTTCAAAAGTGATGTGACATGGATAATTCTAAATGATCTTGAGATCATACCGTGAAGATGATGCTCAAGCGTGTAGTTAGGAAGATACTCATAAACCAACAGCCTTTGACCTCCTGCAATGCAATACCCGACAAGAGACACAAGGTGGCGATGATGAACTCGGCTGATAATCTCAACCTCAGCCTGAAACTCACGATCTCCTTGTCCACTACCAGCTTTGAGGCTCTTAACAGCGATTTCCTTGCCATTTGGCAAAACCCCTTTATGAACGTAACCAAACCCACCTTGGCCTAACAGATTAGCGTTAGAGAACCCTTCAGTTGCTTGCACAAGTTCCTCGTAGCTGAAGCAGTTCTTGCTGAATCCAAGAGCCATGGAGGGATGCGGAGGAGGCAACGCTGGGCCGTGTGGGCCAGAGAAATTGGAGCTCATTTCACCACTAGTACTTATAAAACCCCCAGATTGTGGCGGTGGTGGCGGTGGTGACGCTGACCAGGCTGGATGCACCTGAGCACCACCTGGTGGTGGTGGTAGATGCTCACCGGTTTGGCCTCCCCAGTTACTCTGATTTGGTGGTTGGTAATAAGAACCTGCTATGATCAGATGCAAATCATTCCAATTCAATTGCAAGCACTTTGTCGCAAATCCAATGTACACGATTGATTACCTGTAGGTGGCTCAGATTGTTGCCCATAGAAACCAGTAGGTGGTGGCTTTTGCTTTTTCTTCTTTCTGCATGCACATAGACATATAATCAAAGTAATGAGCAACAGCGCCACCACCCCAACAACGATTCCTACCGCGAGAAGACCAGCTCCGGTGTCACTATTACCATCTGATGAGGAGCTATTTTTTGGAGATGAATTTGAAGGAGGACCTAATGATCGTGGTGGTGGCGGCGCATCTCTGTTTTTGGAAGAAGGAGGCGCAGGCGGACTTCTGTCATCTCGACTTCTCGGTGGTGGAGATGGCGAATCGTTGGAAGAAGGAGGAGATGGTGAGTCGTTTGAGTCTTGCGGTGGTGGTGGGGGTGGTGAGGATTGTGGGGTAGAGC
>JAOSBK010000205.1:42906845-42919318 GCA_027568895.1 Erythroxylum shatona | reverse complement strand
GGGTGAGGTTACGACTCGAACCCCTGAACAAAGGGTTTTGTTGGCCTCATGGAACCCCTGACCAAAAGATTTTGTTGGCCTCATGGTGGCTCAGTGGTATGAGGCGTGGCCCATGAGGCCAACAAAACCCTTTGGTCAGGGGTTCGAATCGCAACCTCATCCTGGTAGACCAAAAGGATAATACCTATTTGAGGAGGCTCTCTCCCTTTGGCCAGAATGTAGGTATCGGCCTCCACACCAAACGTGAACATCTCTATATGAACTTTCAGAAATTTTCTGATACACATTCTGTTGGAAGTATATAGATCAGATTTGAGTTAGACCCACTAAGTTTTTATAGTACAGGAAGTATACTAAATTAGTATACTAAATTTCCAATGACGTCATGTAAAAAAGTTCTGCAGACTTAGTTCTAGCCATGTCTCTGACCTCAACGACAAGGCCAACAAACGTCCGGACTCCTACGTCTTTGCTTCAACGCCGTAACTGCCCATGCAAGGACTTATCATCATCACATCATCATGACACCACTAATCATATTAACGATTTTCATTATAACCGTATAATATTTTAAAATTTAAATTAAATTTATTTTCTTATACAATTAGCATCCTAACTATTAAAAAGGAATAAAATTATAAGAAATATACTTTCTTTCTTGCAGGAATCTTTTTTATGAATTTACCTTATCAGAAATGGTTTATTCGAAAGGATCTTACTAATTATAAAAGCTGTATATTAGCCCTGTGATTACTGGAAGATTTTTGACAAAAATGACATCTAAGTTATTCATATTTAAATTCATCCATTCGACTAAGGATGCAAGTGAAGCAGGTTAGCTAAAAGAAATACCTACTTAAAGAAGAGTAATTGCTTTTGCAAAAGTAGATCAAACTCTTGAAATACACATATAACATCAATTCTTTTGAAAGTGGTATCATTGTCAAATCTTTTGTATTTTAGAAAGTGAAAATACTTTTTGAGAGATATCATTAAAGTTCTATTGAGCAAATTACATTTTCATCTATTGAGAACTTATAGAGGCTAGCTAAATACTATTAGTTTGGAATATTGGAGAACCTTGAAAAATATGTAGTCATGAGCTTGAAGAGGCTGATCAAATTACTACTTGAAATTTTAGTGAAACAGTCAAGTTGGATACTTGGGGACTGGACGTAAGCTTGAGTTATAAGCCAACCAGTATAAATTGATTACGTCATTCTTTCTCTCATCTTAAATTTTAAATTTCTGCATTATATTATTTGCATTTTCATTTTGCAAGGGGCATCTTCACTTTTAAAATAGGTTGCTTTTGTTTTTATATCACAAGGGCTTTCCTTCAAAAGTTAGTAGGCTCCTATTGATTAACCCCTTTCTTTTTGAGCATTAACAAGCTCATTTCAAATAAAAGGATCCTCTCGTTTTTTAACATTAACAAGATCTTTTTGAAAATTTATAAGACCTTCTATTTATAAATCTATTTTGTTTAGGAGGATCTTATCGTTTTGCAAGTTTCTTAATTTTTTTATACGCACAATTCATCCACTTTTACGTGTGTTTGCTTTATCATTTGGTATCAGAGTGATGTTTCATATTTATTGTTTTTTACAACATGTGATAGATCATGATAAACAATTTGAGAAGCCTTGAAGGACAATTTGTTTCAAAGTCTCCTTATTTCAACGGAAACAACTACTCATCCTAGGAAGAGAAAATGATAATCTATCTCCAATCTGTAAATATTGAAATTTGGCAAGCCATCAGAGTTGGAGCTACAATTTTCGCCACAGAAAAATAGAAGTATGGTCTGACACTGACGAAAGAAATGCACAGTTAAACGTTAAAGTAAAACATCATTTGATCTGTGCACTATCTCCAGAAGAATATAAGAAGATATCCTATTGCTCTACAGCAAAGGAAATGTGGGATAAACTATAAGTCACTTTTGAAGAAACGAATGAGGTAAAAAAACATAGAATAAGCCTTTTAGTGCATCAATACGAAACTATAGATGAATTCTTCAGACGATTCAACAACATCATCACAATCTTAATGAACTTAAGAAAGATATATCCCAATGATGAACTCGTAGCAAAGATTCTAAGATCACTACCAAAGGAATGGAGACCTAAAGTGATAGCTCTAGAAACTGCAAAGGTTCTTGACAATATTTCACTCGACTGGTTATGAGAAAATTTGATGATCCATAAAACTGAGCTTAGGCGAGATGAAGGATCCTCCTACAGAAAAGAAATGACACTAAAAGCAACTGATGAATCAAATGGTGATAAAAGTGACATTGAGTTGCAAATAGATGGAGATGATGAGTTCAACTTCACGGTCAGAAAACATGCCCATTTCGATAAAAAGAAGCTGATGAAAAAAAGAGAAGGAAACAAGAAAGCTGGGAACAAAGTTTCCTATCAAAAGACAGTAGCAACAGTAGCAATACACAAAATAATCAAATCATATTTTATCACTGCAAGAAGCTTGGACACACAAGACCTAAATTTCCTCTTCTTCAAAAAGAAAAGTCAAAGAATAGAAAACCCAAAAAGCAAGCAATGACCATAACCTAGTCAGAAGAGGACTTTGAAAACTTTGAAGAAGAAGATCCAGAAGAATTCAATAATGTTTGCTTCATGGCTAAATCAAGAAACGATGAGGTATATTATTCTAACTCTAATATTGAAGTTAATGAGCTGAAAAGTTCATATTATGAGTTAAATGATCAATACAAAAAGTTAACAGTGAAGTATTTCAAAGAAGTTGAAAAGTCTAAGAATAATAATGCATCTATGAAGAGTAAGATTAAATCATTAGAATCTATGAATGAGAATTTGGCGACAAAAAAACACTACAAGTCTTTGCATCTTGAGTCTTTTTATTAGATTAGGTTATACATCATACTAATCTTTGATAGCCCCAGAATAGTCATAAGACTTATGTAGGACTTGCATCTGAAGTTTCCAAATGGTGAAATCTTCCTTACCAGTGAAGATATTCATTTCTTTTCCTACCATTTTAAATGTAGTTTAAAGAAACAAAAGATGATATTTACTTGCGGGAATTCTTGATGAACCTTGATGCTTTGAGTAGCCGAGAAATGCCCAGGAAGTTGTAGATTAGCTCTGATGCCACTGTTGTTAGGTTATTTGTGTTGCACTGTTGCCAGGTTGTTTGTGTTGCACTGTTGCCTTACGCTGTAAAGACTGATAAAGAATGTTGTATCTTACAGGTATTAAAGATTGTAGAAAATTAAAGAAAACAAAGATTTGCTTGGTTCGATATCTTTAATGCTATCTACATCCAAGGATCCAACACTTGTGGTTTCAACTAGTATCAAGAATAGAGTAAGGTTATAAGAGTGTGAATGTTTTCTAAACACTTGGAAATAGTCTATAAACTCTACAGTACCTTTAGATATTTACTCTAGCAACTCTCTAACTTTCTCTCTATTTCTTTTACTCTCAGATCTTTTATTACAGTGTATTGAGAATAATGACTTCTGTGTATATAATGTCTGATGCTTGTGTTTCTTATATAGAAGTTTGAAGCAACTGCATTCGGTGGAGGCTTCTAATATCTGGTAAGCTTCATATGTCCCTCACGTGATCAACTAATGAACCATGCTCTGCTTATGTTTCAATGTGACATCACTTTGTATACGTTGAATACGATTGTGTTTTGTTAATAAACCTTTTGTCTTATTCTTCTCATGTGAGTCATATGTCTTTACTTAGACATAGATCTCTCTTCTGTTCCTAACCCGAAAGCATCTCCCTCCTTTTTTTCTTTGTGAGTTTCAAACACTTATCACACACACCTTTGAAGCTTCATCTGTTTCTTCTGTCCGTTGTGTCTTCGTTGAATTAAATTTTAGTTCTAATTTAAAAATTATTTCAAATAAATTATAATATAAAAATCTATTCTAAGTTGTATATTATATGCTAATTAATATTTTGATTAGTATATAATTCAATTTTTAATTTTTAATTTTTAATTTTTCACAAAACATTATAAAACCCAATGTGTCATAAAGCTATCTATACATGATTCATCATAGGTTCATTATTTCTTCTCGTGAAAGGTTAAAATATCATAATTAATTATTTGAAAATGAGTGGTATTTTATTTTAACAATAAACAATTAATATTAAGATAAATATTAACTAGAATCTCTTCTTTTTAGAAAATACTAATTTCTAAATAATTTTGGAAATTTGAACGAATTAAAATTAATAATTAATAATTTAAATTTAAGAAATCAATTTTACTTTATTTAAATAATTTAATATTATTTAAAAATTAAATTTAAATAATTTAAACAATATTATTATACCCGAAATTCCATCAAACCTTTGAAATCGAGTTAAGTTTAGTTTGTTTTCATCTCTATTTATGAAGCTCTTATAATTGCTACAACATGGATAAAGAACACGTTATGAACGGAATAAATGATATTGATGTGATTTTGGCAATGGACTACTCCAATAGGTCCTTCTTCAAAAGCAACCTTATCATCAGTCTCCTTAAAAATAGATTGAGATATCAATAGGTCTTTGGCTGTCTTACCTTGGCTATGGTGGCCTGTGGCCCAACAGGTCGAGAAGGATCAACTTGTGGCTCGACCTGTGTTCTAGACTATCACCCGACAGGCCACGGGATAACTTGGCTCACAATTTTTTTAAGAAAAACTTCTAAAACGATGTCGTTTTGGAATTAACAGTCGAGTCATGGGCTGGGCCATCTGGACCTCTCTAAAAATAGTTAAAGATGGTAGTTCAGCTTAATTTCCCTTAAACCGATCAAGTTAGAGTTTTAAATTAAACTCAAACTTAAATAAAAAATTTTAAACTAAATTTGATTCTATTGTAAAGTCTAAAAATAACAATAAATTTATTATAGAATGTTGACAATGGTCTATCATCTTATCTAATAAAAAACTTTTATTATTTAACTCGAAGAGTTGAAGTTTATTTGATTCATTGTAGAAGCTTTTTGACTCTGCTTATCATATTTCTTTAACGATGGAAAAATTGAATCACCAATCCAATTTTGAGATTTTTGGTGATCGTAGACGTCTTGTAGGGATGACAAACAAGCGAAGATAAGATGAATGATAGTTGAATCAAACTTCTTATGGATAGATACAACTGTGTAGGGTGTTACACACCCGTATCCTCCACTTACACGATAGTGTGGATTAACCGTGTAAGTTTATGGAACTATGTGAAGAATGATGTGAAAGGCAAGGCATACACGGATGTGTACATGTCCATTTTCATATCATACATGATCGTGTGAGGACATGTAGTTCTTTATAATTGTGTACATTTGCAACTGAAGCGATGCTGGAAGAGACACAGTCACTTACAAGATCATTTATGTGACCATGTACGGTGCAAAAAACCTATTTCGTGATATAAAAGAGAAAAATATATAGATTTTGCATAAGATTATGATCATAATGTCCAAAAGCAAGGAAAAATAGAGAAAGGGCAAGTAGTATAGTATTCTCATCCTTTCTTTATTTCTTTTGGATTGGTTAGAGAGTTTGTTGATTGATACGTCAACTTTGGTTTTGAATCATAAAATTTGGTGAGACAACTTGTAGTTGTGGGGTAAGATATTAAACTTTGTAAATCCTTATTTGCGTTTAGTATATTTGTTTGTCAGTTTTACTCATAGTTTTTCCTTTACATTGGAGGGTTTCTTACGTAAATCTTGGTGTTGGTTTTATCATTAAGTTTCTTATTCTCACACTGACTTATTGTTTAAAGTTGAAGAGTCTTTTGTTATTGATTTTGGTTAATCTTTTTAGAGAATTGTGTTATTGTCTCCCAACAAGTGGTGACACGACTATCGTGATGAAAGGTGGAAATAGCTATATGATCAAGTTGACATGAACAAACTACTCTATTTGAAGGCATGGAGGACCTTCAGCACTATAAGGATCTTTTTAATCCTATTGACTTGGCCAAAGGTGTGAAAGATGATGTTCCTACAAAAATTGAGAAGATGTTAGATAGAGAATGGAAAAAGATGAAGCGAATGAACTCAGGAAACAATTAGACAATGGATTGGTATCAATATGTTCAACTATGTGTCTCAAGAAATGGATCCTTTTGAGTTATGTAAAAATCTAGAAGGACTCTATGAAAGAAAAAATGCTTATAAAAAGGCTCTTTGATTAAAAGGCTTGTAAAATTCAAGCTAAAAGTTAGAAAATCTGTGTCAGAGCATCTGAATGATTTCTAGAATATAATCAACAAGCTTACAACAATGAATATCATTCTTGGTGACAAGCGTTAAACCTTGATTCTATTGAGTTTGCGACTAGACAGTTGAAAAATGCCAATGGTGACAATTGGCAATTTAGCTTTTAAAGTTGTACTCTCTCTGGATGTAATTAAAGAGAATATATTCAATGAAGAAATCATAAGAAAAGAGAAAGGAGTTGATAATGTGCGAGCTTTCATGGAAGAAAGTATGGTAAGGAGCAAGAGCAGGGATCCCAAAGGATATTATAAGTCTAAGAACCGATCAAAGTCCAGAGGTGACAAAGAAGTGAATATATGCCACTATTGAAACAAGTCATGACATATTAAGCGGTTCTGTTATAAGTGGAAGAGGGATAAAAAGAAAGCAAGATCATTAGAATGATGGAGATAATAAGAATACAACCGCAACAACTTCAAACATAGATGATGAGGTTTCCTTAGTTTATACAAAAAGTGAATGCTTCCATGTCAATGATTCTGGTTCTGGGTGGCTGATTGACACGAGAAGTTCTTATCATTGTGTTTTAAATGTGAAGTACTTCTCAAACTACAATGGTGGAGACTTTGAAATGGTAAAGATGGGAAATCAAAGTTCCACCAAAATTGTTAATATAGATAATATTAGAAGTCAAATGAATTTTGGATGCTTGTTGACCTTATAAGATATATGTGACTGTGTCTTTTTCAGCAGCACCTCACTCACAGATGTACATGGTTATAGAGAGTTATATTGTATATGTGACCGTGTACGGTGCAAAAAATCTATTTTATGATATAAAAGAGAAAAATATGTAGGTTTTGTATAGAATGTGACCATAATGTCCAAAAGTGAGGAAAAATAAAGGGAGGACAAATAGTATAGTATGCTCATCCTTTTTTTATTGTTATTCAAATTGGTATGAGAGTTGTTGATTGATACATTAACTTTGGTTTTAATCCTAAAACTTGGTAAGACAACTGGCAGTTTTAGAGTGAGATATTAAAGTTTGTAAATCCTTACTTGAGTTTAATAGATTTATTTGTTGGTTGGCCTGTAGTTTTTCTCTTTTTACTGAAGCGTTTTCACGTAAATCTTGGTCTTAGTTTTTCACATTAACTTTCTTATTCTCATGTTGACTTGTTGGTTAAAGTTGAAGAATGTTTTGTTTTTGATCTTTTGGTTGATCCCTTTAAAGAGTTGTGTTATTGTTTCCTAGCAGAGGCAAACTTTTTGCTCGTTGATTTTTAGTAATTCATGTTATTTGATATAACTTGGACAATAAAATTTAGATTGACCACTTATATTTTCGAATGTGAGTTTTGAGGAAAAAAAGAAGTCATGTATGAGTAGTTCTAATAAAATTGATCCTCTTCTAATAGATGATTAAAAAATAAAAGTAGTTTAATTGGTTTAACTGTAAAAATTTTGAACCGTTCAATTTTTCAGTTAAGTTACTTTATAACTTTTGTTATTTAAAACTAATTAATTTATTAATTAACTAACCGAGTTTTGTAAACTGACCAAATTTATAAATAAGAATAAGCCAATTGATTTTTATTTGATAGTCTCATTCTTCAATTAAACTTCAAATTTTTCAATAGGCAAAGATAACCTCCTTCTTAAGTCTTATTTTAAGTTTTTCAATTTTGTTTAATTTTTGTTGTATATCAATTTTATAACGGTTTAATAATAATTAAATTTTTAATCTTATTGGTTTAATTTCTAGTCCAAATTTTAAAACATCAATTCTAATATCATATTAGACAATATATTCTTCTTTTCCATTTGAATAAATTGTACATATAATTACATCTTTAAAAAACCAATTTAAAGAAAACTACACATTCTTTCTTTAATCAATTCTTTGACTAACTCATGTCAACAACTTCCACGCACATATTCTATTCTTATTATATTTCATTCCTCGTCTTTTTATTCTTAAAAATAATTATTCTATTTTTAATATTTTCTAACCTTTAAACCAAACATATTGTAATTGGTTTTAAAAATATGGGTCCTCCTGAGCAATAAGAACCACATTTGAGATGAAAGGCTGTATCAGCTTCCCTGGTCGCTATCCCTGTTCAGGATCTTCAGAAAGATTTTTGTGCTAGTGGGTTGATTGATCATAACACAGTTTCCTATGTGTATGATTGTCTTGTTTTGTAGTGCATTATGGCAATAAATTATCACTCTTGACCACGATGTGACCCCAGGGCAAGATTACTTGCCAAATATAGAAGGACCCAAGAAGCTAATAATTGAAGTATTGAAGAGACTGTGGCATCTTATCTAACGCTACCTGTTCTATGTGTATAGCGACTCGTGATTTTAGAAATGACTGCACAAAGTTATTAATGAATTATTGCAAGTTTTGTTAGTTTGTAGGTAAAAAAGTACTCCTTCAATTCAAATGTTTTGTGAAACTTTAACTAATATTTAATTTGTAATAATATCTAAATTTTTTTAATATATATTTAATTTTTAATTCAAATTTTAATTTGTAATGATATCTGCAAAGTTTTTAAATATATATTTAAACTCTAAACTGACAATATTATACACTTCCATCTAATTTTTTCAAAAAAATAAATCATACATTTTTTTAATTTAGAGGTAAATGAATAATTTTTGGTGATCATTATTATTAAATCAAAAATAAAATAATATTTTTATTTATAATATTAATAATTATTAATATTTATCAATAGTTTAATTATTAAAATTTTTAAATAAAAACTAAAAAATTAAAATTTTTAAATAAAAACAATAGTTTTTTAGTTTTTTATTTAAAAATTTTAATAATTAATTGGTCTTATCATAATAATATTACAGTTTCATTCCTGAAGTGATATGTCGGGGCAGTCAGTTCACAATGTTTTCCTGTGTGGTTAAGGAAAATATCCGAACTCTTAACGGTTCTCGACCTCTTTCTGTGTTTTAGGCAGTGGGAGAGACATAGGAGCTGAAAGACTAATTTGCTTTTCAGTGGCAAAAAGGAAGATACAAAGATGGGTTTCAATTTTGCATCTATGATCTTTCTCCTTCATCTTCTGCTTGTTGTGGTAACATCTCCTATACATACTTGGTTTATTTTGCTAGATGCATGTGATTCACTGCTGGTGTTGTGAACTTATGATGATAACTTGTGTTTAAGATTCAGTAGTTTTGTTCTTTCAATATTTCTGATTTGTAATCTTATACAGATAGAACATAAACGTGAATATTTCTATATGAACTTTCAGAAAATTTCTGATACACATTCTGTTGGAAGTACATAGATCAGATTTGAGTTAGATCCATAGTACAGGTTGATGATTACTTCATTATACTAAATTTCCAATGACGTCATGTAAAAAAGTGGGAAAGTTGATGCTGTAACAATGGCAGTGTGCTCATGGAAGTCGAACCACCAGAGAGATGATGACAACTAAGGTAGATAGGGAAGAGAAGATGAATCTTAATCCAAGCCACGATGCTCGGCCTGAGGAAGACAATTTTCTGAGACTCCCTAGCATGAATGGAGGCATTAGAGAAGATAATGAAGTTGAAGCCCAAGATGAACAGTTGCATGTGGAACATGTTCATTCTAGTCCATTGGCTCATTTGGATCACATAGACAAGTCATTACTGGTTTTTTTCACCCTGAACGATTTGCAAGTTGGGAACAGAATGCAAATCTACTTTCCCAAGAGGGACCCTTTAAGCTCTCCTGGGTTCCTGTCAAGAGAAGAAGCTAATGCAATTCCATTTTCGTATCAGCAACTTCCTTATCTTCTTGAATTATTCTCCTTCACTCCAGGATCTCCTCAAGCCATAGCAATGGAGAACACATTAAGAGAATGTGAGACGAAAGCCATCAAGGGAGAGACCAAAACTTGTGCTACTTCCCTGGAATCCATGTTGGACTTTGCTCAAAAAAAATTGGGACTTGAAACTGAAGTCAAGGTTTTGAGCACAACTCACATGACAAAGTCAAGTACACTTCTGCAGAACTACACCATCGATGGTGTACCTAAGGAGATTTCATCTCCTAAAATGGTGGCATGTCATACAATGCCATACCCTTATGCAGTTTTCTATTGTCACAACCAAGAAAGCCAGAACAAAGTGTTCCTTGTTTCACTAACAGGTGACAATGGAGATAGGGTGGAAGCTCTTGCTGTTTGTCACATGGACACATCTCAGTGGAGCCGCAATCACGTGTCCTTTACGGTGCTTGGGTTTGAGCCAGGGTCCTCCAATGTGTGTCATTTCTTCCCAGATGATAATCTAGTCTATGTTCCTATGCCTTCCATGGCTAGTACAGCTTATGTAATGTGAGCTCTTGAGGACTCGAGTACTGCTACTTCTTAGTAGATGGTGCACCTGCTTATTGAAAATAAATAACAAAAGTGTGACTTTTAATCCTTATTTTTTTATCAATCAATTAAAATTTACCTCCACCTAATCTAGGAAAAATTTAAATGACTTTTTAAATATTAAGTGTTAGATCAACGTTGATTTAATATTAATTTTTTTATTAAATTAAGCGGACCTGTGCTACATTAATAATGACGTGACAAACTAAGACTTAAATTTTAACTAAATAAAAGAAACTTTTATTTTATTATCAAGTATGAGTGCCACCATTTTTAATATACGTTAAACAAACTTATAGCATAGAGCAGTTGAGTTCTTAGCCGGAAGAATGAAGTTCAATCCTGAAGTGGGTCATTTATAGAGTTTGATTGTAACATGAATGGAGCTGGCTTTGTGTCAGCCTCTAGTGAATGTAGTCTGGACGAAATTGGTGACCTTGTGTACTCTAATTCAGTATTTAAGGACCTAGTTACCTCCATAATGGATCAGTTGGCAGGAGATGATCAACCGTTGTGCATTCTCCAGGTAATGATTTCAATAAGTTTAAAATATTAATCAGAAGATCCATTTTTAATGAAATAATTATGTGCGTGTAGATGACACCATCCAAGTGCGGTGGTTTTGCAATTGGAACATCAACCAACCACGTAACCTTCGATGGCATAAGAGTTTCTTAGAAAACTTGGCAGCAATGGTCGTTGATAAACCACTTATCACCCCATGCAATGACAGCAGCTCGAAACCCCCGCATGTCACTTTCCCTCACCCTGAGCTACTTAAACTCGATAGCAGTATCCCCTGCAATGCTCCGGTGTTCCATTGCACAGAAGAACCTCTCGACGTCAAGATCTTCAGGCTCACTTCTCGCCATGTCTCTGACCTAAAAGACAAGGCCAAGAAATGTCCGGACTCCCGCGTCTCTGGCTTCAACGCCGTAACTACCCACATTTGGAGGTGCAATGCCTTCTCATCATCACATCATTATGACACCAAGAATGATTTAGATTATAATGTATAATAATTTAAAATTTAAATTGAATTTATGTCATATGCTTTCTTTCTTGCAAGAACCTTCTTTATAAACTTACCTTATTAAAAATAGTTTATCCGAAGGGATCTTACTAATTATGAAGGTCGTATATTAGTCCTGTGATTACTGAAAGATTTTTGACAAAAATGACATCAAAGTTATTCATATTTAAATTCATCCAGTTGACTAAAGATGGAAGTGAAGCAATGACTAATTACTAGAAATGCCTAATTAAAGAAGAGTCGTTGCTTTTGCAAAAGTATATCAGACTCTTGAAATACACGTATAACATCAATTATCTTAAAAGTGATATCATTGTCCAATCTTTTGTATTTTAGAAAGTGAAAACACTTTTTGAGAGATATTATTGAGGCTCATATTGAGCAAATTACATTTTCATCTATTGATAACTTGTAGAGGCTAGCTAAATACTATTAGTTTGGAAGGTTAGAGAACCTTTAAAAATATGTACTCGTGAGCTTAAAGAGGCTCATCAAATTACTACTTACAATTTTAGTGAAACACTCAAGTTAAATACTTGGGGACTGGACATAAGCTTGGGTTATAAGCTGAACCAGTATAAATCGACTACATCATTCTTTCTCTCCTCTTAACTTTTAAATTTCTGCATTATATTTTTTGCATATTTTTATTTTGCAAGAGACTCCTTCACTTTTAAAATAGGTTTATTCTGTTTTTATATCGCAGGAGGTTTTTTTAAAAGTTAGTGATGGGTGTCAAATCCACCAAAAATAAATCCCAAACACCAAACGAAAATAAATTGCGCACAGTGGTAAATGGGGTCGATCCACAGAGA
>JAOSBK010000205.1:42893555-42906745 GCA_027568895.1 Erythroxylum shatona | reverse complement strand
AAAAATAATTTATTTTTAAGTTTTATTTAATTTATAATTATTATTAGTAATAAAATATTTATTATTATTTTAAAAACCTTGAAAAAAAAGGGGGAAGGAGAGGGAGGTAGGGAAATTTTGAAAATTTTGCAAATAAGTCCCCTAATTTTTTAAAATTTTCAGTACTGGCCGATATTCAAGGAAAATTTTAAAAAATGTTGAAAATTTTGCAAAAAAGTTCCCTATCGGTTTTGCAAAAACGTGCCAAAACTTAAAATATGATATCAGTTTTGGGCCGGTACGATCTGATACTCATAACACTGGTTTTGATTATAACTATATAATATTTCAAAATGTAAATTGGATTTACTTCCTTGTACAATTAATGTTCTAATTCTTAAAAAGAAATAAAATTATTAAAAAATACACTTTTTTTCTTGCAATAACCTTTTTTATGAAGTTACTTTATTAGAAATGGTTTACTCGAAAGTATCTTACTATTTATGAAGGTTGTATATTAGCCCCGTGACTACAGGAAGACTTTTGACAAAAATGACATCGAAATTATTCAGATTTAAATTCATCCTGTCGACTAAGGATGCAAGTGAAGCAATGACTAGTTAAAAGAAATGTCGACTTAAGAGTCAATGCTTTTGCAAAAGTAGATCATACTCTTGAAATACACATATAGCATCAATTCTCTTAAAAGTAATATCATTGTCAAATCTGTTGTGCTTTAGAAAGTGAGAACCCTTTTTGAGAGATATCATTGAAGCTCATATTGAGCAAATTACATTTTTATCTATTGAGAGCTTGTAGAGGCTAGTTAAATACTATTAGTTTGGAAGGTTAGAGGACCTTGAAAAATATGTTCTCGTGAGCTTTAAGAGGCTAATCAAATTACTACTTGAAATTTTAGTAAAACATTCAAGTTGGATACGTGGGGACTAGAAGTAGGCTTAGGTTATAAGCCGAACTAGTATAAATCGACTGCATCATTCTTTTTCTTCTCTTAACTTTTAAATTTCCGCATTATATTGTTTGCATTTTTATTTTACAAGAGACTCCTTCACTTTTAAAATGGGTTTCTTCTATTTTTATATCGCAAGAGGTTTCTTTGAAAATTTAGCAGGCTCTTATCGATTAGAAAGGCCCCTTTCTTTTTGAGTGTTAACAAGCTCCTTTCAAATAACAAGATCCTCTCGTTTTTAACGTTAACATGATCTTTTCGAAAATTTATAGGACCTTCTATTTATAAATCTATTTTGTTTAGGAGGATCTTATTGTTTTGAAAGTTTCTTAATTTTTTTATATGATTCACCCCTCTTGCGTGTGTTTGCTTTATTATTTTGTATCAGAGTTAGTTTTCACATTTATTGTGTTTTACAACGCGTGATAGATCATGACAAACAACTCGAGAAGCCTTGAAGGACAATCTGTTTCAAAGCCTCCTTACTTCAACGAAAATAACTACTCATACTAGAAAGAGAGAATGATAATCTATCTCCAATCTGTAGATATTGAAGCCTGGAAAGCCATCAGAGTTAGAGCTACAATTCTCGCTACAAAAAAATAGAAGTATGGTCTGATGCTGACAGAAGAAATGCACAATTAAATGTTAAAGTAAAACATCATTTGATTTGTGCGCTATCTCTAGAAGAATATGAGAAGATATCCTACTGCTCTACAATAAAGGAAATGTGGGATAAACTACAAGTCACTTTGAAGGAACGAATGAGGTAAAGAAACACAGAACAAGCCTTTTAGTGCTTCAATACGAAACTATTGGTATGAAACAAGGAGAAACGATAGATGAATTATTCGGACGAGTTAACAACATCATCATGTTCTTAATGAACTTGGGAAAGATATATCCCAATGATGAGCTCGTAACGAAGATTCTAAGGTCACTACCAAAGGAATGGAGACCTAAGGTGACAACTCTAAACTGCAAAGGATTTAGACACTATTTCACTCGATTGGCTAAAGAAAATCTAATTATCTGTGAAATCGAGCTTAGGCGAGATGAAGGATCCTCCTACAAAAAAGAAATGACACTAAAAACAACTGATGAATCAAATGGTGATAAAAGTGACACTGAGTTGCAAATAGATGGAGATGACAAGTTCAACTTCATGATCAGAAAGCATGCCCGCTTCTATAAAAAGAAGCTGATGAAGAAAAGAGAAGGAAACAAGAAAGCTGTGAACAACAGGTTCATATCAAAAGGCAGTAGCAACAGTAACAATACACAAAACAATCAAATCTTATGTTATCACTAAAAGAAGCCTAGACACATAAGACCTGAATGTCCTCTTCTTCAAAAAGATAAGTCAGAGAATAGAAAACCCAGAAAGCAAGTGATGACCGAACCCTGGTCAAACGAGGACTTTGAAAACTTTGAAGAAGAAGATCCAGAAGAAGCCAACAACGTTTGCTTCATGGCTAAATCAAGAAACGATAGGGTATATCATTCTGACTCTAATATTGAAGTTGATGAATTGAAAAGTACATATTATGAATTATATAATCAGTACAAAAAGTTAACAGTAAAGTATTTCAAAGAAGTTGAGAAGTCCAAGAACAATGATGCATCTCTGAAGAGTAAGATTAAATCATTAGAATCTGTGAATGAGAGTTTGGTGACCAAAAATATGTCTCTTGAAGTTGATTATAAGCAATAGGTTTCTGAAAAAGAAGTTTTGGGAGAAAGATTAGCCAATTTCGAAGATACTTTACTTGAGAATGATGCTGACAAAGTGAGACAGCTAGAAGAAAAGGATCATCACCCTAGAACTTGAGAACAGAGAAATGTGCAGGAAAGATCTTATCTTTAGAAAAAATCTTGCGAAGTTCATTGACGGAAGGAACAGCCTTGATGCATACTTGGTAATGATAAATGCATCTTTGATAAAACTGGAATAGGCTACAATAAAAATAATAATGTTAGGTCATACAATAACTTCTTTGTTAAATCTAACAGTAGCTATAGTCAAAATAGCAAGAATCTGATACATGGTAGAAATTATAGCAATTCTCATTCATCTGTTTAATATTTCTATTATGATAGACATGGTCACATTAGTCATTCTTGTAAACTTCGTAAAATGGAAAAATTAGACTGAAAGGTCAAGCTACTAACCCAAAAATACTCCGAAAAATTTGGGTACTTGAAATGAGATAATATTTTTCTGCAAATATGCTTCAAAACGGAGACAAGAGAAAATTGATGGATAGTCGACATTAGTTGTTCCAGACACATGACAGGTGAAATATTACATTTCAATTATATTGAAAGGAAAGACGGAGGTAATTTCATCTTTGCTACAAAAATAAAGCAAAGGTCACCGAAATTGGTAAAATTGGTGATTATGACTCCACCTCTATTGATAATGTCCTTTATACTAATGGTTTGAAACATAACTTGTTAAGTGTAAGTCGGTTATGTGATAAAGGTTAAAAAGTAATTTTCTATACTTCTCATCATGAAATAATTGATAATCATAATGGTAATATCTTATTCATTGATCATAAAAATCAGAACATATACTATGCTTAATTGGAAAACATATCTTCACAAAGTGTTAAGTGTTTTGTTTCTTTATAAAAGGATTTGCTTATTTGGCATACAAGATTTAGACATGTTAGCATGAGCATCTTATTAAAATTGCCCAAAAATGAGCTAGTGAGAGGATTACTTGATCTGAAGTTCGAGAATAATAAGGTTTGCGAAGCTTATTTAAAAAGAAAACAAAACAAAAGCAACTTCCCTCCTAAAAATATTGTGTCTACTAAATAACCGTTTGAACTTGTGTATATAGATTTATTTGGTCCCACTAGGACTCAAAGTTTTGTTGGTAAGCATTACGGTTTTGTTTTAGTAGATAATTATTCAAGATTTACATAGGTTTACTTCCTATCAAATAAAGATAATGCTTTTGAAGTTTTGTAGAGAAATTCCAATCAAAAAAGGATACTGCATTACTTCAAATCGGAGCGATCATAGAGGAAATTTTGATAACATAAAGTTTGAAGATTTCTGTGATAGTAATATTATGACTCATAAACTTTTCTTGCCCAAGGACTCCTCAATTGAGAGAAAGAACAAGACCCTACTTGATATGGTCAGGACAATGTTGTGTGAAAAGTGGCCTACCCCATGGTTACTGGGCAGAAGTGGTATCCACTGCTTGTTACATACTTAACAGGTGTCTTATAAGTCCTATTATAAAAAAAAAACCCATATGAGCTATGGAAAGGAAGAAAACCAAATGTTGCTTACTTTCGAGCATTTGGTTACAAGTGCTTCGTTCTAAATAATGGGAAAGACAACCTTGGAAAGTTTTATGCAAGATCAGATGAAGCTATCTTTCTGGGCTACAGTACCGTTAGTAAAGGATTCAAAGTTTACAACAAAAAAATAAAGAAGATAGAAGAACCAATACATGTAGTATTTGATGAAGCTCTACTTTTAACAACATGTGTTGATTCAGACGATGAAGAACATCCTTTGGTTCCTAAAGATACATCAACTTCACCTACAATATCTTGAGAATCACAATATCAAGAAGGTCCTCCTGAAGCCAAGACAGAATAGGCTCATTCCTCTCAATAAGAACCTATGCAAAGAAGATTGCCAAGAGAATGGAGAGGTCAAGATACACATCACTACATTCTAGGAGATCCTTCTGAAAGTATAAGAACTAGATCTTCCTTCAAAAAAAACTTTGTTACCCTCATCTCACAATTAGAACCAAAGACGTTAAAGAGGTCCTTACTGATGAAAATTGGGTTTCAACAATGAAAGGCGAACTAAATTAGTTTGACAAAAACAAACTTTAGAATCTAGTACCTCCTCCTTGAAACAAGTTAGTCATTGGAACTCGTTGGGTATTTTGAAACAAACTTAACGAAAATGGTAAGGTGTTAAGAAACAAAGCTAGACTTGTAGCTCAAGGTTATAATCAACAGGAAGGTATTGATTTTGATGAAACTTATACGCCTATTGCTAGACTGGAATCGATTAGAATTTTTCTTGGCTTCGTATGTTATAGAAACTTCAAATTGTTCCAAATGGAAGCCAAAAGTGTTTTCTTAAATAGATATATTAACGAAGAAGTGTTTGTTAAGCAAACTCTAGGCTTTGAAGATGAAAATCATCCTGATCATGCGATGAAGTTAACCAAAGCCCTGTATGGAATAAAACAAGCTCCTCGAGCGTGGTATGAGAGGTTAAGTAATTTTCTGCTTGAGAATAACTTTGAAAGAGGAAATATAGATAAAACCTCATTCATTAAGAAAAAGGAGAATGATTTACTTATAGTGCAACTATATGTTGATGATATAATATTTGGTGTTACTAATCAGTCTTTCTATGAAGAATTCTTAACATTAATACATGGAGAGTTTGAAATGAGCATGATGGGAGAACTATCATTCGTTCTCGGATTACAAATAATGCAAACAAAAAAAGGGATCTTCATTAGCCAAGATAAATACACAAAGGAACTTATCAAAAAGTACCATTTTGATAATGCCAAACCAATAGGTACTCCTATGTATATTAAAACTAAAATTTATAAGGACGAAGAAGGCAAGGCTACAGATGAAACAAAGTATAGAGGAATGATTGGGTCACTACTATATCTTACAAGCTCAAGACCAGACATTATGCTTAGTGTGTGTCTTTGCGTACGCTTTCAATCAAATCCCAAAGAAAGCCACCTTCAAACAGTTAAGAGGATCTTTCAATATCTTCTCAAAACTATGGATTTCGATTTATGATATCCAAAAACTGATTCTTTTAACATAGTTGGCTATTGTGATGCAGATTATGCAGGCAATAAAGTTGATAGAAAAAGCACAAGTGGTCAAGGTCAATTTCTTGGAGGATGTCTAGTTTCTTGATCTTGCAAGAAACAAAATCGCACAACGTTTTCAATAATTGAAGCTGAATATATAGCAGTCGCCAGTTGTTGTGCTCAAATCTTATGGATGAAGCATTAACTCCAAAAATTTTCTCTAAACTTTTCTTATATTTCTATATTATGTGATAATACTAATGCAATAAATCTTTCTAAAAATCCTAGTCATCATTCTAAGACTAAACATATATAAATCAACCATTATTTTTTTATAGATCATGTTTTAGAAGGTACCATTAATCTTTTGCATGTTAATATAGAAAATCAAGTAGATGATATCTTCACTAAACCACTTTCTGAAGATAGACTTTGCATGTTGAGAAATGAGGTTGGTATGTGCAAACTATTTGATATTATACTTGTTTGAATTTTCTATGTTACTAACATTAGTAGGATCCTTCTTCTTTAAAAGGCTTCCCTCAGGTTTGAGACTTCTTAATATAGTAGGCTCCATCTAGTTTAGAAGGCCCCTTCGTTTTAGAAGACTCATCTTAGTTTAAAAATAAAGCAGATTACACATGTCCCAAAAATGAAATCATTCATGGAATCGTTTCAACTTTTAAAAACGAACAAGCAGTTCTGACAAGCAATTGTATGAAACTGACAAAAGAGACACAGACGATCGCACTTCCTCTTTTGGTGTGTACTGCTGCCTATATTCATATTCATAATCGTTATCTTTCTCAGAAGTGTCATTCCTTTTGCACCCTAATTTTCTACCTTCTCTTTATTTTTCCTCTCTGCACTCCAACCTCAATGGCAAGAACGAAATCAAAGGGACAGAAGAGGACTGTGGTTTTAACTTCTAGCCATGAACAAACTCTCATTTCTGAGTCTTCTTCTCTATCTCCAATAGTAGGCTCTTTGAACACTCCTACTAAGCCTATCTTTGTTTCCTCCCAAACTTTAAAATCACACTTTCAGGAAACTCCGGATGAAAGAAAAAGGCAAATTTTGGCTATGCTATCCCTAGAATAAGACTCAGACTCTTCCTCTAAAAGCAATAAACCTTCAGTCGAACAACAATTTATAACTAACTCTAGTAGAGAAGAAGAAGAAGAAGGAAATAAAGAAGAAGGAAACAATGAAGAAGAAGAAGAAAAAGAAGTAGAAGATTCCTGGAGTGCGGGGGAGCAAACAAGAAGAGTAATATTTCATATACACTTCCTTACTCTAGCCACTTCTACCCCTTCTACTACTTGAACCAACTAAAAGACTTTACTTTTGAGTGATACATAGGAAGACACAAAGGATGGATATAAATCTAGATGACCTATATGATAGTCAAAAGTAATGCATTTGATAATTATTGAATATATAGGAACTATATAAAAGTAGTTGAAATAATACTTAAGAAAAATATTTCATTATTATATATTACTATGTACTTTAGCAAATTTTGATTAAGGTGAAATAATACTTTGAAAATAATTTTTAGATATTATTCAAACAATCAATTATTAATGTTGAAAAACTAATATCATTCAACTCAAATAAAACATAAATTAATTATATATCCGTGATATATGATGAAAGAATAGATTGTATGAAAAGGTTATTAAAAACCATTTTTAACATTCTTAATATTTTAGTGGTCATTATGCATTATTAGACATAAACTTGATTTGTGAATGTAAATTATTTAATTAGATATTTAAAGATAAAATTAAAGTAATTTAATATCTAATTTTAAATATAATTGTATTTATTGATAAGATATTACACCCAAAGAATAACTGAAAATGAAAAAAAGTAATTTAATCAAGTTCAATTTGAATAAAAAGTTTAAGAAAATTTATGATCAAATATATAATATTTGATAAATAAGTTAGAAATTAAATCTTATTAAGACCTTATTAATATTTAATCAGATTTAGTTATAATTCTAATTAAATTTTAAATGAAGTTAGAGTTATATTGATTAAATTACTAAAAAGTTCAAATTTTATTATAAATAAACATAAACTCTACGCGAATTGGTACTTGACGTATCACTCTTTACATTATTTATAGAATTCTCTCGACTTATTCTTAGTAATATCGTTAGAAGTTGGAGATTGATATAACTATAGCGATTGTCATGTTTCGTGAAAAAGTTGTAAGAAAAGAAATTAAGTTTTATAATAAAATAAAAATATAATATATTTTTTAATTATAAATTAGAATGATATTAACGCTTCAAAATATTAGAGTTCAAGTTATATTTTATTATAAACCTTTAAAATATGACTTTACAAAATAAAGTATCATTTAGGTTTATGTTTTGTTATATTTATTCATAAATCATGTTATAAACGACTATAACATGATTTAAATGATTACATACATGATAGGATTTGAACTCGCAACTTCACTTAAGCCAGAAAAGTCCCTTATTAACTAACATGCGCCCTAGGGTTGGCCTTTTCGTTTTGTTACTTTGGATTATTGTTCCCCATATTATCTCCGAAGAGATAAGCACAACATAGTCGAGAAAAGGGGCGTTGCCATAAATTCATTGCCCCAGCTCATACCCAGCCAAAGTAGACACACATAATATGTTCTCTAAAAAATCATTATCTTTGCTATCTTATTTTATTAAATTTTATCCACACATTTATATGAGTTTTATGTAGTTAAAATTAAATAACACAATATTAAAACATTAAACAAAAATAGGGTACTCCAACCCGTCAGAAGCCCACCATATTCACAAGGCAGTTTTTCCATTCCCTTGTGCTTAATTCCCTCACATTACAATAATCCCAAAAGTTTAAAGTATAACCCTCAGATTAATTAATCCAAAGTAAAGATACGTTGAAAAAGTTTAAAGTATAACCCTCAGATTAATTAATCCAAAGTAAAGATACGTTGAAATTTTTAAATATTATTTAACTTACAAATTTTATAGTTTTGTAATTTACAAATTATTATATTACAAATTATTATATGTATCTAATGAATCACTCGATGTTACGTGATACTAATTTCGAAAATTTTACACGTAATCTTCGGATTAATTAGACGAAAGTAAAAATACTTTAAAAATTGTAAGTATCATTTAATTTACAAATTTAATAATTTCGTAATTCACAAAATTATTATATGTATTTGATGAATTACTCGATGTCACATGATACCAATATCAAAAGTTTTAAGCGTAATCTTCAGATTAATTATCCAAAAATAAAAATACTTTAAAAATTGTAAGTATCAATCAAAAAAATTTTAAACGTAATCTTCGGATTGAAATTATTATATATATCTGATGAATTACTCGATGTCACGTGATACTAATCTCGAAAGTTTTAAACATAATCTTCATATTAATTAGCCGAAAGTAAAAATACTTTAAAAATTGTAAGTATCAATCACAAAAATTTTAAGCATAATCTTCAGATTAATTAGCTGAAGTAAAAATACTTTAAAAATTGTAAGTATCATTTAATTAACAAATTTAATAATTTCGTAATTTACAAATTATTATATATATCTGATGAATTGCTCGATATCACGTGATACTAATCTCGAAAATTTTAAGCATAATTTTCGGATTAATTAGCGAAAAGTAAAAATACTTTAAAAATTGTAAGTATCAATCTCAAAAGTTTTAAACGTAATCGATTAATTAGCCAAAACAAAAAAAAAATTAAAAATTTTAAATATCGGTTAATTTACAAATTTGTAAATTACAAATTATTATATGTATCAGACGACTTCCTCGATATGCACAAAAAAATAAAGACTGAATTTCAAAGATTAAGAAAAAAACGTCTCAACTGTAGAGTATGTATCTATTCAGCTGGCTGCCATAAGCTACATGACAACCTTTTCCTTCTAAACTTACAAATACGAGTGCTTCTTTGGGGTCTGGACAACACAAAAATTCAAACTTGCCAGGCCAGCTATGGATCAAAGAAAAATGGAGTTTCTATCTGTATAGTCTCTTTCTCCACAGTTAACATTCCATGTCTCAATAATGTATGAATGTAAAAAGTAAACATAGGAAGGTAGAAAGTTATGTATTGGATCGATGTCCAACACAAGAACCTCAAAAGAAGATAAAATCTTTTTCTTTTCTGTTTGACTTTGACCACTTCTCTTCGTTCTCTTGAAGAACTAAATGCAAATAACTTTCTTACAAGTCACTTGGGACATGCTCTGTTTTTCTGCTTCAAATCAAGTGTACATTAAGCATGTCTGGTCACAAAGTGCCCAGATGAAAGTGATCATGCTTTGTAAAGAATAACCATTGGGACCTCAAGAGTATGGTTTTATATTCCGGTCCCATAAATTGTCGTAATCGCCCACAATCACAATATAACTCGCAATCCGTAATTTAAAACCTACCTTGCTCAACAGGATGCCTGGAGATGGTAGAATGATGAAGAGAATCTTAAAGATGGAAAGGACAGAACTTGTTTGATCCAAATTAATCCATAGTAGAATTGATGGGAACTTTTCGATACAGTTCTGCCGAAATTAGGTTGGCAAGTAGCGGGCTAGTAAGTTCAAGCATTAGAGGACGCAAGATCAGAACATAGCATCAGACAAGGAACTCCAACAATTTGAACTGGTTTTTGTTTTTAGTGACAGTGCCAACCACAATCTTTAAAGGACTATTCACAAAATTGTTATCATTCCAATTCAAAAGATGAGTTCAACTGTCATATTATGCAACACATTGCGGCAGTCTACTGTTCTTTATGAAAATGACTGGAATCTGGAGCAGGAAGGGCATCAAGATGCAGCACAGAAACAGAAGGACATTCGAAATAAAATAACGAATTCGTGCTTATAACATCAGCTTTGCATAAAAACGATATAACCAACGTGATTTAATGAGAGTCATTGGAAGGAACAGGAGCAATGAACTAAAACTCTGCACACACTTTGAAATACATTTTCTTGGGCACTGAGTAAGTGCCAAATCAATTTAAAACGAAAAAGACTAACAACAAATCTAAAGGATTGTAATTCACAAGCAAAGGAAGCTTACAAGCCTGAGCTAGGCTCCTTTGCTAAGTTGGTTCAAAACCAAATTGCTTGGAACTTGCTGAGCTTCATCAAATCCTTGAGCACTAAAACTAGAAGGAGCCACTCCCTCATCTCTTTTTGAAAACCAGTCTGAACCATCTTCAATTGATTTGTTTCTTTCCAGTCGAAAGCGAGCTTTTCCACTTCCATGAGGCCTGGATTGAGCTCTTCTTCTGGGGCCATATTTAACAACACCAAGTCTGAAGCTAGAAATCCGATTTACAGATTCAGAATTAGAACCAACTACACCGCCTTCACCCAAAACTTCAGACTCTCCATCAGTTCCAGCCATGAGTTCCATCAAATTGCTCCGAAAACCCAAGTCGGAGAAGACTCGGCGTGAATCCCTTATTGATTGCTCGCCGACTTTATAGTCCACGCCATCCCAATTCTCATCTCCAGCACCCGATGGAGTACTCCTCGTTTCCACTGGACGTCCCATAGTCTCCACCATCATACATGGCTTGTTGAAACCATTCCATGAATGGAGAGGAACCGATTTAGTCAGGGCAGTTAACCAACGAACTACCTCCTTCATTGCTGGTCTCCTCTCTCTGCAAGACCTCACACATTTGGCAGCAATCAATGCCAACTGCTTCTTGACCATAGGATCTTTAAGGGGGGCAATTCTAGGATCGTATATGACTCCAAGCTTTCCCTTCTTCACAAGTGGAATTGCCCAATCAACGATTGAAGGAGGTGAATGACCAACATCAATAGCTTTCCTTCCACTAATAATCTCCAGCAACAAAATTCCAAAACTAAAAACATCAGTTTTAGTACTCAAATTATCTGGTGTAACATAACAAGGATCAAGATACCCCATAGTACCAGCAGGTGGGGTTGACTTAAGTCTATAATCATCATCTACACCACACCTAAGGGCCAAACCGAAGTCACCTAATCTTGCATTGTAATTCCTATCTATCAAAACATTCGCAGACTTAATATCTCGGTGAATTATAGGAGGGTTTTGCGAGTGCAAGGTGTCAATAGCCTTAGCAATCTGCAAAGCCAACCTTATCCTCCGACCCCAACTGGGAGATCTTGAATTAGAGTGAAGAATATCGTAAAGAGTACCGTTGCTCATGAACTCAACGACAAGTAATCTATCTTTAGTATCGCTCGCGAATCCTACCAAGTTTACCAATCCTGGGCTGCGAATCTTGGACAAGATCTCAATCTCGTTATCCACTTCTTGACCGATTTCAAGAGCCCTGGAAGGTTTCTTGATGGCAACATGACGACCCCTAATAACGCCCTTGTAGACGCAACCATGGCTACCCTTTCCAAGGAGTTTCTGGTCAGAGAAACCATTGGTAGCAGCTTCAAGATCACTGTAGTGAAACTGCTGGATCTTAACGGCCTTATCCTCCTTCTTTCTGCTGACACCGGAAGACCAGGTTGGTCGAGAGGAAGCAGGGTTGGAGACAGCAATCGCTGATTCAGCTTTGCAAGAAAGATAACCCATCAAGATTATTCCTTTCTTGGCCAAGATCGGCTCTTATGGAAAAACAAAAAATGGGTATTACAAAACAACTCCAAAGATTCTAGTTTCTACATGAAAGATCCAAACTTTGGGTATTATTTAAAGGGAGACTTTGACTTTAGTTTCTTATCTCTGGTTCTTGTGGTAGCTGTTGGAATGAAAATGGATTACATTCCAGGGAAGTGAGAATTTCTAAGTAGAGCCCACCAACTTGGAATCCCTATGCCCTTTTGTCATTATTTTCTGCCATAAAATACGCCTTTTATGATGATTTTAAGACTTCTTGAATTAATAAATTTTAGATTAATCTGGAGTTTGTTGAATTACTCGTGTGTTAAAGCTCCGCCGATTCATTGCCATTCATAGTAATGATCCCCTTCGGTTGAGGGGTGGAATTGTATTTTTATGTTCAAGGCGGCCCATTTGCGAGGATTGTGGACCTAAACATCAACAGACCACCGAACCCTACCAGACTCGAAAGGTCTTTCTCAACTTCCCTGTTAAGGACTAACCTTAACGTCCCGTCTGGTGAGAGGTAGAAGAAGATACATATTATAGTTTAATGAATAATTATGAAATTTAAATTTTATATTTTATTTTGTTCTTAAATTATAGAGTCCAGTTAATTATATAATAAATAATTTATTTAAAATAATTTATTTATCAAATCAACAACATTCGGAAAAAACCCCGTTCAAAAGTTGGGTATGGAAAAGTTCAATGTCTTACCCTTAATTAGTAGAGAAATTATTTTCAAATGACCCGCGTGAATGAATGAAAAT
>JAOSBK010000205.1:42839245-42865616 GCA_027568895.1 Erythroxylum shatona | reverse complement strand
TAGCCAAAACTTTCCTAGACATGTACTACCACACTACCACACCAAAACTCCAGCTGCACCGAATGAACCTTTCTCAAGAAAATCTTTTCTGATGTGAAAGATCAGTCAAAACTGCGACCACAGAGCATACTTAGAATTTTCAAGAAAAACACACCTTGGCTCTGATACCAATTATTGAAAATTTAGACCTTCCAAACCCACACCCAAGAATATTTAATAGACAAAAATATCAGAAAAAAAACACAAGAGAATTTACGTGGAAACTCCCAAACCGGAGAAAAATCATGGACACCGAGAAGAAAATTCACTATGTGAAAAATTCTTACAATCACACAATTTTTCCTCTCACCCAATCTCCTAATACACCAACACACTCACAAAGAAATACAAAAGACAAACTCTTCAACTCTCACCTCAAAAGAGGAATTTAACTAGAATCAAATTTATCATACAAATCTTTCACTTTGTTTGGTGCATTAACTAAGGAGGTAGCAACCTCCTTATATAAGTAAGACCCTTGCTCTAATTGTTATCCCCAACCAATACGGGACAACAAAAAAGCCAAACTCAACACTTAGCACCAAACAGAAACTAAGACAAGGGAATAACTCATATATGTGTAACAAATGAAGTAAGACTTATGTAAGTACTGACAAACTAACACGATATAATCGCTATGACACGACAAACACGAGACTCTGCAGTACAGAAGCACTTTGTATCATCTGCTTGTTATTCCAGCTAAGGTTCGAACCTTCAGGCCCAGCCTGACAAGTTTTAAACAAAGAAATTTTCTCATTTATGCTTGTTTTGATCACGATGGCTGTGATATATTATGGCAGTAGACCTTGTGTTAAAATCCTTGACAAGAGCAGTCTTATCTTGAGCCATAAGTTCCTTGATGGCTTGAGGAAAAGGCTGGTCTTTCATGACGTTTCTCCAATAATCCTCCGGCTCTCTTCTTGCATGATTAAGGTTCACCAACTGTTCCAGGTATACACGAAAATAAGATCAGCAAAACACACGATTTTTTGAGAACAACATAGAATTACCAACACCAACAGAACTTGTCTAATAAGTTAAAGCTGATTGAGATTCATAAGGACTCGTGCAAAGGAAAGTGAACGTTACTAAGGAGAAATTCTGACCAGGAGAAGAGAAGAGAGAAGTAGGAAAGAGAAGAGAAGCTTCATGTCGCTGCTACTAAGTTTGTATTGTTGTGTGTCTGTCGGCTCTTTTCAACTTCTATCTGTAAACCATTTATAGCCAGTGACAAGGACAAATAAGTGATTAAACTAAGTACTGTGTTTTATTTTGTATATTTAACGAAGACAAAGTGCTAGTTAATGCAAAAGCTGTCCTGAGACTAAGTGGTCGTTGTCACATCTGCTATGAATTCCTGGTGCACAAGTAACTGTGCAAAGAACGAAGAAAATAAAATAAAACCGAGTTTTATGTCTCACTGTCAGCAAAATTTTTATTAAATTATTATCGCTGTTATTGAACCTAAATTAGTGAACCTGGAGTGACAGTTTTTGAACATTCAAAATTTTAATCGAGTAATTTTGGCAAATATCACAAGGAAATGTTTAATAGGACGGTCTTAATTATGAAAAGATACTTTTAAATCATCCACATCTAAACTAATCCTCACTCGAACTAAATAAGTCTCTTGCGGGACACAAAAACTCGATTCTTAAATTTTATTGACACAATAAGATGCCGAATATACCCAAAAGATACGGAGCCTTTGTCACACAATTTCCACAGGCGCTTTGTTGTTTTTTTCTTTTCCCAATAGGACGAAAAACAAAAGTAGGATCATAGAGTTGACTAACAAGGGAATAAGCCAATAGAACTATAATGGGGTTGCTTTGTTGGGTAGAAAGTGACCAAACTTTTGTTGGGTTTTGGGTCAAGCTCACATCTTTAATACTTGACAGAAGTTGACTTTCACATACTATTCAAAAAAGTTAAAAGGTATAATTTTTCAATTCAAATCTTCCATTTTAATTATATTCTATTAAATTTTATCAATATATTTATATAGGTTTACATGCATATGTGAATAAGATTTAATAAAACATAATAATAACATCATAACTGGAACAAAAAATCTGATTCCGTTATTTGAAAGCAATATTTTATAAAAGCTTAAATAAGTTATTATTTTTCATGTCTGACATCACTTTATATTATAATTTTATTAAAATAATGTACCTTTCAATAGGATTTAATTAATAATTATGGAGAATTTCTCAACAATCTTTAATGTTAAAGGTTTTTCAGCTTGAGGTTTTTAAAATGCATTTTATTAAAAATTATTATTTATTCAATGAATTGAATTATATGTTTTTTAAATTAAATACTCATTGGTGATATTCATTTAAGAACAACCATTTGACAAATGCTTATGTACCTGAAATGACATTGGGAAGTGTTCAAATAAACACTTATCATTATCCTTTTTTTTATGCAAATGAAACTAAGAAAAAACAGCAATAAATACAAGGCACACTCAACCTCAGGAGGAGGAGTTGCCAAGAAATGAAATGAGATAGAAGATCTACTCCCAATTCCGCCAGCCCATCAGCTACTTGGTTTCCTTCTCGCAAACAGTGAGTTATCTTAACATTTCAATCACAGTGTAGCATTGCTGAAATATCACCCAACAAGTTAGCATGAGGATGAACTAAAAAATTCTCATCTCTAACCAAGCGTATCGCTTCTTGAGAATCTGAATAAAGGACAATATGCCGTTAACCCCATTTCCAAGCCGAGAAAAGGCCCACACTTATCATTATCCTAATGTAGCTGTTGGTAACAAAAAAATAACTCTCGAAAAGGTTAAAATAATAGTTTTAACGATATTAAAAATTAATGAGTGCCCCTGTGGGCTCCCTAGTAGGCTGGACCAAACCCCGGGAAGGTTGGGTTAAGGTTAATTATGATGGAGCAGCGAAATATGGCTCCTCTCAGGCTGCTGCGGGTGGCTTAATCTGTGATTGTCACGGCAACTGGTATGGGGGGTTTCAACAAAACCTCGATCCGGGCTCGCCTATCATGGCGGAGCTGTGGGGTGTGTTTTCCAGCCTTTCGCTGGCCTGGGACCTGAGTTATCGCAGGGTAGTCGCCGAAGTGGACTCCTTAGAGGCCATTCATATTATCTCCGATCCAAATTTTGTTCTCACTGGGGATCTTTTTTTGGTGCTAGGTATTCGGGAGCTCACTCTTTGGGACTGGGAGATACAATTCCAGTATGTTTTTCGGGAAAACAATCAATACGCAGACAATTTGACTGCCCTTACAGGACTTCGTAGCCCTGGTCTCCATATCCTCCAGGAGCCCCCTCTAGGTGTCCAGGAGCTCATCCGTAGCGATGCTCACGGAGTTATGTATTTACTTGCTATAAGCTAATTGTGTGATTCTCCTTTGTATTCAAAAAAAAATTAATGAGTGCTTTAAAAAAAGAAGAAGATAAGTGTAGTGTTGCTTACCATGCAGATTCTATCGTTAATTATTAGCTGACCCTTTAAAATAAAGATGGAATTATAGTGGGAGAGTGGCTAGTTAGGCATGACTTTTGAGACACTAAGTGACAAACCTTATGGAGTTTACGAGTATTTTAATTTAATCCCAACAGATATACAAAGAGAAAAAGAGAACCTTAGCATTTAACTTCCATTGCTACATGGACATCCTTATCAAAACATTAATTGTCTACTTCTTCTTCCTCTTTGCTTATACTATCTATAGTTAGTTGAATTCGTGCACATTTGCTTAAATTAATTGCTTTCTAGAGTGATGTTAAGCTTTTTTCTTTTACATGTCAAGGTCATTAGTTTAACTTATTAGGCGCCTTAATTAGTTTGACCAATTTAATTATAAAAATTTTAAAATGTTATTTTTTTGATTCGCTTTATTTTAATAACTTTTGTAATTAAAAATTGATTGGTTAAATAATTAATCAGTTGTTTTTATCACATGTAATAAATCAATTAGTTTTTAATTAAGTTTTATTATATATTAATTTGATAATAATTTAATACTAATTAAACCATTAAACTTTAAACATTACATCTTAACACTTTAATTTTTGGTTCGATTTTTATAATATTTTTAATTATTTCATGTCCTTAATTATCCCATTTTTCCTTTCTTTTTGAGTGGCGTGTAATACTAATCTCCTTCATCAATCAATCGAGATTTGGATAACCCTTTAAATGCAACCCATAAGAGAAGATATATCTTTCAATGTACCTTTTGAGTCATTTCCAAAAATCAAAATAAAATATTTTATAATGGGTAGGTATAATCCATGAAGAATAAATGAAAGTTGGGTCACACTCTAAAAGAAGTTTTCAATAAAGTGGAAGTGATAGGTTCGTTACGATTGTTGCTAAGGGGTGAGATAACAAGATCCATTCAATTAGTCAACTCCAAAGACAATGAATAGGAATAACATTAAATAGATTAAGGTCAATCCTTGCTATGATGATGATGATTTTGATCGACACTATTGTTGTACTTGTTCTGTTTTTGTTGGAGGGTGATTGAATATTTTCTATTTTTTAATTTGATTATTAACTAATTAATGAGATAAAGATTCATATTGTCTAAGTCTCCATTATAATGCATAAAGAAGACAGATATCTCAATAACTTCTTGTGGATTATTTTCTCAACATCATTGTAAATTATTTTCCAGACATTATTGAACAATTTCCATAATTAATAGAGTTTTTGTAATAATCAAACAACTTGAAAGTTGAAACTGTTATTTTTTGTTGAGAATTATCACATGTTAGTATCTCACTTTAAAATAAGAAGAGTAAGAAGAATAATATATAAGTCTAGTAGATTATTTCTTCTATTGTCAATTGATTTTAGAATAGAACCTCACTTGAACTTGTATATGATTTAACTTTTCTTCTCGTATAAGCCTGTAGCCTCATTGCAAATTTCACAATTTTAAGGTGTGTTATAAGTAAATTTCTTAGAATATATAAAAATTCATAAGTTATAAACTTCAAATAAATTATTTAATAAGTTAAAAACTCAAAATTACACGAAAAGTCATATCCAAAAGATGGAAATTCAAAAAATAAATTACAAGTCCACCCAAGTGTTTTATAATAATTTCTTAACATGTCCGTTTAAAATTAATTTTTTTATAAAGGGAGAAAAAATATTTGAAGTTCAAAATTTTGAAAAAAAATTGCAATTTTTGTGTGTGATTAGAGTGAAATAGGGAAGGGAACTATATATGAATTTATTTTTATTTTTATACATAACATCGTAATAAAGATTTATTAATTTTCATGAATTACTTTGTGGTATTTAGTCAAAGTTTCTATATTTTAATTTTTATAAAATTGAGTTTTTATTTTAAAATATACTTATATAAATTGTTCAGATGTCTAATTTTAATAAAAATTTAACTGAATTAATTTGGTGAAAATTAATTTGCACATGATTTCATTTATTTTGAAAAATAAAAATTATTTTAACTGTATTTTTTATTTATAATGTTTAATTGCATGTTCTACACTCAAAATTTTTAGTAAAATAAGATTTCTGATCCAAATAATCAATAAAAACTCTTACAAAAAACAAAACAAAACAAGCACTGTACTTGTCATGAAAGTAATTATGTCTTTAAAAGGGCATGTTACTTCATACAATGAACATGCGAATGTCAGCAACCACAATTCTATTCTTTGGAGAAAGGCCAAACTCAACTATTGATGCATAGTTCATGGCGATTGATCGTTGAAGTCGATGGATGCCACTAAGAAACCTTATTTCAAATGCTTGCATAGAGACACTTCAAATCATTTCATCGACAAAGTCAGAGATCTTCTTTACTATTCAACTAGGTACAATTTTGTCATTAAGCTCGTAATCACTACTTTTAAATGGTGATGTCAAAAGGGTACGACTTGATTTATTTCAAAATTAACACAATAAATTTAAATTAATTGAATTTTAAATCAAGTTATTTCTAATAATTTAAGTTATATGTTTTTAATTATAAAACCACATTATTTTAAATCATTCAAGGGAATCAAAATTTTAAATTATGTTTAATTAATTCAATTCAACTCAAATTGGATTCGTAATATTTTTACTTTTAAATATCCAATAAATAAACTTTAAAAATACGTAATAATTAATTAATCATATATTTAAATAACAATAAATTTACAAATATAACTGGGATTGACAAAATTTACATAATCAACAATAAATTGAAAATGAATTAGTATCTCTAATACAAAATCTTGAAAATTTTAAATTATGACATTTTTTGTTTTTTTTAAATTAGTCTTACCAATTAAAAAACATGTTATAAAAGAATACCTTAGCTAGAAGAAGAGACTAGAAGAAGAGTGGTTATGTCCGGTTTTGTTTTTTTTAAATTAGTCTTACCACTTAAATTAAAAAACATGTTATAAAATAATACCTTAGCTAGAAGAAGAGACTAGAAGAACAGAGGTTATGTCCGGTCACTTTGAGCCACTCTTACAAGTTGTGGATACAAATTTTCTTAAGTTGAAATTCTGACATGAACTGGCACAGAGATCAAGGGGTTCTACAGATGTAGTCAACCATTTCAGCTCCTCCACTACACTCTCCAGTCTCCACTCACAATTCCATATTGAATAGTCAGCTAAAGATACTCCCACTCTTCTCTTCAGCTAATGTAATGATATGAGATTAACAACAACAGTTACTGGAAATTGATTGGAATTGAAGAGACTTGTATTGATTAATGGAATTACAAGATTGATAAACTAGAGAAAAAGAAGAAATAGGTGAGAAGAGGAAACTGGCAACAGAGAGAATTGAGATGAAAAGAAGAACAACAGCAATAGCATAACATTCTCGATGATTCAATCCTTGGCACCCTTACTATATATAAAGCACTTTGTGTAACCGTTCTTCACTTTTCATAGGCTTAGGCCAATTGTTTAATCCTTTTCCAAGTTGGGCCTTGCCTCCCGTTGTACTAGTTCATAACAGCTAAACCACATATGGTATAAAGGGCTGTCATTTTGTGCCGCTCTTGGCTTGACCGGGCTGATCGATGGGTTAATTGACCTATAGCTAAACCCGACTATAGGCTGATTGATATCGGCCATAGTGCCGGACACGGACACCTTATATATATTTAAAAAGAAAGGTTAAAAATAACATTATTATAATCCAAGAGATGTAGTTAAGTAGAAGGGACTCATTTATCCTTAACCAAAGATCAATGATTCAATCCTTAGCTTTGAGTATGGAGTAGTCTTAAATTTTTGGGTCAATTATCCCACCCTGTAAGATGCCTACAAATCAGTGAGAAATTAGCTATTGAATTTGCTAGTGGATACCCTTATCAAGGACCTAAAAAAATATTATTTTTTATGTTACAGCGGCCAAGTGGTCAATGATTCGATCAGGTTGAATAATTTTGATCCCTGACTTATCCAATTTAATCAACTCAGACTAAAATTAAGTCAGTTAAAATTGATATCCCTATCTAAAAAATGACAAGTCCAATGAGATGACACAGTCCTCAATGTCTCGTTTCAGTTTCATGATAGCAAATAGCACATTGCAATGCTTTCCCACTTCTTAAAACTTATTTAGCAACCATTCTACTTTCAAGCGACCCCTACAATTTTCAAAAGAATGATGTGATTGACATAAACTTTTTTTTTACAATTTAAGAAATCTTTAAAATTTTAATTCATTATTAAAATTTCTAAATTAAAATTCTTTTCTTAAATTTTGGTTAAAAAATAATGTCAAAACATATACATCATAACTATCATGTATGAATTAATCAAATGTTACTAATATAATAACTCAATTAAGCTCTTAAACTTAACTTAAACTGATTGAATTTGACTTAAATTAGTAATTTAAAATAAATATAATAAATTATTAGTTTAAATCTTAGTTGAATCATTATATAAAATCAATTAATTAATCCACATATGATGTTTAAAATTTAAACTGCAAGCATCTTAGTGTAATTTTTTAATGGAGTCTAATGAAAAGAGTTTTTTTTTGAAAAATATAAAACCAAAAGAAAACTTTTTAATGTATTTCATCGTAATTTTTAATTGAAATAGAAAATGAGTTTTTAGAAAATTTATAATTAAAAGAAATTTTTTTAAAAATTTTAAAATTACTAAATTTAAAAAACCACATGAAATTCTTATATATTTTATCCCTCATATGTGTATATATATATACACTTTAAAATTTAAAGTTTAAAGTTTAAATTGGTATATTTATACTTTAAATTTTAAAGTTTAAAGTTTAAATTGGTAATTATACTGTCATAAAATTAATATATAATAAAATTAAAAATTAATTAAACTTGAAATAAGATTGAAAAAAGAAATTGTCCATATCCTAAAAAATAAAAATTAATTAAAGAAAAAGTTTGTTAAATGAAAATTAACTATTTTATTTTGATTTATAAAAATAAATTAATTTATAAAAATTGACTGATTAATTAATAAACTGAACGATTTTTGATAATAAGAATTATTAAAGTAAATTGAGCTAAAGAATTAATCAATTAAGAGTTTTTATAATTAAATATACCAAATTAATTTAGTTTTTAACCACAAAAAAAGTCTAGACCTGAGGACCATTTTATGGAAGAAAAAGATCCATCAAGAAAAGCAAGGGTACTAACTGTTGGGCTTCAGAATCAGATCCAGTTCAATAACCTTCTCCTTCATTAGATTTGGACCCCCTAATTAAATTACTTCAATATTATTTTTATAATAAATAAATTTAATTTTTAAATTTAAATAAAATTAATTTAAATCATATTTAATACTTTTAAATTATTATATTTATGACATTTAATTAAAACATATATAATAATTTTAACTTTATTATTTAAGTAATGTCTTAAATTATATAGTCTTTTTTTATTTTAGAAAATTCTATCAATTTTTTAAAAAATTAGAAAATTCTAAATCTTTTATCCTTAAAAAAGCTTTATAAAATGTAAATTGTTATGTTGTCAAAGCTCTTCTTAGTGTCTGTCCTCTCTTTCTGTTTAGCTGCGAAATGGTGGCATCAGCCATTTCAGCCCCATGCTGCTTCTTTCTTTCTTCTCGCAATAAATCACCAGCTTTATCTCTGTTTAGTCTCAGGTATCGGTACAAGGTTGTTTCTTTTGTGCAAAGGAACTTACTTGATTGTTATATTCGTGTGGTTTTTACTTTGTTTGTTATCCCCGTTATCAATTTCGATTTGTTGCAGGAACCCAGTAAGGTCGGTGCTCTCTGCATCCCCTAGTTCCTATGGTGATTGTTCTACAAGTGGTAAGCTTTCTTTTGTTGTAAAAATGACCTAATTTAGCGCAATTCTGATTGTTTTGATATGTATTTACTTACCTGTAGACCCTTTTCATATTGAAGCTTAATGATTAGTTTAGTATGCTTGAATTGGTTTGTTTTGTTTCCGAATTGTGATTCTAAATAGTTCAGTTTGTTGTTGCTATCAAGTATTCATGCTTGTGACTTTATTGTTCTTCTTTGCTCGAAAGGCTCTTGGGCATTTATTCTTCAGAGCTCTTCCTTTTATTTTCCAACTGTGCCTCGCCAATTGACATCTCCTTGAAAACTTACTAATGTATAACTATATATGGGTCTGTCTTTATTCTTCTTTACATTTTTGCCTTGGGTTATGACTGCAGAATCAGATTTGTGTGGTGATGTTGCAAGGCATATTGAATTGCTATTCTATTTCTGCGTTTTTCTTTCAAAACAAAATGACATGAAAATAACCAAGATGGCAAATCAGAATACATATTTGAGAGCCTCATAAAGCGGCAGAGATTAAATGAAGAGTTATGCAGTTGCCTTGTTTGTAATCTTCTATTCAGTCATTATACAAAATTTTTTACAATATACAGGATTGTCAAGTAGACATAGTGGCTTACCTGTAAGGATTCACGAGAAGAATTTCCATGATACAGATAAAAGGTTTATTACTTTGACCAAAATTTCAATGTTTTCATATTCTTCTGTAAATCTGATTTGATGCACAATAAGGCTATGAATTAGATTTCCTTATTAACCTTATTCTAGTATTATATAGGTATTGCTTTTCAAGTTACGATTTCAGTGTAAAATTCTTAGACGGGTGTTTTAATAATGGAATTTCTTGTTTAACATGGACGAGATGGCATACATGGAATGCCTTCTGTCCTGCTTATGTAGTTATTACCTCTTTGTGAGACTGTATTTTCTAACAGGATGTTTTGATTTATAGATATGGTACAATTGAAGCCAAAAAAGGGAATCCACCCATTATGCCAGCAGTCCTGACTCCAGGAGGACCTTTGGATTTGTCATCTGTGTTATTAAGGAATCGCATAATCTTCATTGGGCAGCCAGTAAATTCGCAGGTGGCTCAGCGTGTTATATCACAGCTTGTTACTCTGGCAGCTGTTGATGAGAATGCAGATATTCTGGTCTGTTTATATTCTCAGCTTATGGCTTCTATTTTCTGTCTTGCTACTGTTTCACTTGGACTGGTACTGCAAAAATTGAGTGCTTATGGGTCACTATTGTACTCTGGCAGATGTATCTGAACTGCCCTGGTGGAAGTACCTACTCTGTATTGGCAATTTATGATTGCATGTCTTGGGTAACTAAACTTGACTTCCACTCTTTCTTCTTTTTCAGCATCCAAGTTCCATTGCGATGTGCCTCTTTGATTGTCCATAAGCATGATACTCTACAGTATAGAAAGTTACATATTCTAAACACTATATAGCAGTTTTATCCTAATTGAGATGTTGTGGCATCTTCATGCACCCGAACCGATGAAAAAGGTAATTTAGGAGCTTTCCTATGAACTTTCCTCATAGGAAAACCATCTCCACAGTTCACAGATTAATGATAGTGAAGTAATTTTGTACTTATGCAATTACATACTAGGTCCCTAGTTGAAGCTTGATGATGGTTGTACCTCGTCAAAATATGATAATTTAGGTGCTTCCTAGATGCATTAAAGGCGTTCATGGATTGCATTTTAAGTCCTAGTCATCTAGTTACACTTTTGATCCCTTATCTTGTTTTCTGAAGTATTCAGTTCTTGAAATGTTCTCAGATAAAGCCTAAAATTGGCACAGTATGTTTTGGAGTAGCTGCAAGCCAAGGAGCACTTCTTCTTGCTGGTGGAGAAAAGGGAATGCGGTATGCTATGCCCAATGCACGTATTATGATACATCAACCACAGGGTGGATGTGGTGTAAGAATCTTTGTCTTTTGTATTCAACTGAGTTTTGACACTCTGATTTATCTCTTTTCAAACTGTTGAAGAAATATTTTCACCAACCCCCCATCTCCATCCTTGTCAAAAAAACTAAAGAACAAACAAAGAAGAAGGAAAATGTCGTCAACTTGGCTTTCTGGGGGAATAAAATGCAACTAAAGGAGGACTAGTGTTCATTACTGTTAACTTACTCTTCCCTTGTGGCATGTAAGGGCTTGAACCCTGAAATCTAAATGAAGTGCTTATTTATACTGGTTAATACTTGGAAGTTCTTTCAGAACACAAATAACACTTTTACTTAACAAGAAATTCAGCATCTCTTATTTCATTTGATTATTTTATCAGCAGATACTGATTTATAATAGGTTTCTTTGCTTGTGTAGGGCCATGTGGAAGATGTGAGGCGCCAAGTAAATGAAGCTGTTCAATCACGTCATGTTAGTTTCTGTTCCTATTACTGTTTTGTTGACCCTGCTTTACTCATGATCTAAACCTGATCAATGATTTGTTTTGAGTTATCAGAACTAGTATAATTAAATAGCCAAATTTAGTGGTTCCGTTAGGCTAAGGGGGTTGCAGTGATCATACTCGGGCGACTCTTTACTGCAAAGGACGTGAAAAATGTTCTATAGACTTGGGAGTTTGAAATAACATCTCAAGTGAGAATGTTCCCCAAGCAGGAGGAAGGCTTTCTACCTTGAGCGCTTAAACATCATCCATAACAAAAGTGACTAATACCATCATCTTAGACCATTTACTTGGTCTGTTATCTGAATTCAGCATTTCATGTGCGGATTATGGTTGTTACATTTCAATGTTTCCTCTTTCTTTTTCTTTTTTGTTGGGTGTGGTGACTTGATTTCTTGCTATGTGTCTGTTATCCATCCGCCACATTCCTAGAAACTGGTATGGTTAAGATAAAAACCAGATGCATGCGTCATTCAAGAATTTGAAAACTCGATAGCTGCTCTATTTGGCATCATGGTTTCAATCAATGTATGCTCTTAAATCCCTTTTTATTTAATGCAGAAAATAGACAGAATGTATGCTGCATTTACTGGCCAACCACTTGAGATGGTGCAGCAGTATACTGAGAGGGACCGTTTCTTATCTACTTCAGAGGTAATATGGCTCAACTTTATTCTCCTGAAATTATGAGTTCATCCCCCTGTAGCACTCATGCTTGGTGAGGTTATGTTTCTTTTGCAGGCTATGGAATTTGGCCTCATTGATGGCATTCTGGAAACTGAATATTGAACTGTGTTTATCCATTTAATTTTATCAAACATGTTCAATTCCTTCAACTCTAATCTTTTGTTGTCAAAACCAAGCACCCTTTATATCAGTGTTTTGTAATCTAATTCTGAAGTTTTATCAATGATTAACTATTTTGGAATTTTGAGTCTTTAGACAGAAGACGATTGATACATATGAGGGTTAATAGTGTATTCTATTTTCAAGTTAATATTTGATTCATGACGTAAACTGGAGCCACAAATCTGCCCATAAAGATTTGGCTGTTGCTTGTCTCCGTATTTGTATTCGACTGTTTTCTTCTTAGTAAGCCATGATTGTATACAACAATGTAAAAGTTCTGCTGAGTACAGGATCTGAGAAGATTTAAAAGTATGATTTTACTCTTAATGAATAAAGAGGTTGTTTTCCATAAACAATACACATTATTTTACTCCTAATTGATATTGATAAAGAAGTTGTTTTCGATAATCAATACATACACACACATATATATCTACTGCAAGCCATAATTGTATGTACCATCAAAAGGTTTGTGACTGAAAGATTAGGCTTTCATGTGAATCTCAACTTACTATGTTTAATACATAATCGGATTAAGAGGTTCAAACGAGGGAGGAAAAAAAAAGTTAGTTTTACATGGCTGAATGTCACTAAAGAAAATTAAACTACAGCTATTTCCTCGCAAAGTGGCTCATTTGCCTGTCACAAGATGAAAATCAGATAGTAAGTTAAAGTTCTTCATAACTTATTATTAAAGAAATCTACTAATAGATGGGAATTTTCATCAAAAAGTGAAGGGCTTTTTTATTTTTATTTTTTACCATAATTCTGCTGCACAAATGTGAACTTTCGAATTGCATTCAGCAAAGAACCATGTCTCATAGACTTCAGGGATCCCATGTGTCTGCAGCAGATTACAACTTTCAGCAAGGAAACTAAAAACTCGCAGGATATATAGAGAAGCTCCATAATAATTTTTTTGCAAGAAAATCCTCTAGTCATGAGGGATGGCAAAAAAAGCCGGAAAACTTGGGAGTATTGGGCTGACCAGAACTAATTCAGGCAATATGAGGTCGATTAAGCCTGCTCAGATCGGACTTTGGACTGTCCAATTCCAATCGGCCATCGGCCCACTCCAGTACCATCTCTACTAGTAACACTGTTATGGACGTTTATGCATAAATGATATCATCAATTTAAGTATATACATAATTATAACACTTACATTATCTCAGTAAATGGAATTCTCCATGCTGGAAAACCCAAATGGCATCTTACAGGTCCATACACTAACATCAGATCAGGATCTTGTCCTTTGCAACCTGATGATACAAGAAGTTCAATGTACCAAGAACCGGATATCAATTAGAAAAATAAAATATTCAGATAAAGGGAGCAAACCAATAGCCCTGAGGGCCTTCCCCAAGTTAGCTTCTGTGAACACTTGAGCTTCTTCTGCATTAGTTTTTGCCAATTTCGAGTACTTCAAAAAGAGTAGATTAGCTGCCTTGGCAACCATATCCTTTCCATCAGAGATTGAAGCAAACTCCAAAATCATATGTTTCTGCTCCTTTAGTAAATCTTCCTCAATGCATTCCTGTAAGTGCCAGAAGTTGGTCCAATAAACCTCAGCCATTGATGCTGGTATGTTTTAAGCATAATTGCATGTCCAGTATCAATACATACAGAAATCACCAAAATAGACACTGGAGTCGATTTTACTCATTCCAGATAAAACGTATGATAAAGAGATGTATATTGGTGATGCAATAGATGATGAGTAACAATTAGAACTTAGGACAACAACCAGATCATTAATGAAATTAAACAGAAAGAAAAAGGTAAATCTTCGGATAGAACTAAATGATACTACCTCAAGCAGTATTGCACTTTCCAACTTCTCTATGATAGATTTCTTGGATTTCTTTAGAACCCCTGCAAGTAAAATGAAGGTAAAAATAAAATCTAAAATCCCAATATCTCACATTTTAGTTGCTCCATATTAAATTACAGATAGTTTGCATCGTTAAATTGCAATAGCAAAGCATTGTTTCCCACTACAAAGTTTGATAAAACACCTCACATCTTACCTTCAACATCATAGAGGCACAATTGTTTCACACCGAGTGCTTCCAGCCATTTCAAGAGCTGAATAACTTTACCAATTTGGTAAGCTTCTTCGCTTTCAACCACAATAGCAAGATACCGGATATGACCGACGTTAAGTTTTTTGTAGTGTTTCAATAGTCCACAAGACATTATACAACTTTCAAACACCTCAGCTACATAAACTCCAAAGTACCATAAGCTGACAAGAACGTGCACAAAATGCCACAATAGTCGAAGGCCAAGACTGCAAATCTGCACAAACCTTAAAAACCAAAATAAACGTCTACGATCAATAAACTACTGTTTACTCAGTATCAAAATGATTCACACATAATTACATCCTCAAACATCTGATTTCACAGCCAATGTGGATAACTAAACTATAATTTCACCTCCAGAAATGAAATAAAAATGAAAGAGGGACTCCAGAAGCTCTCTGGACAGCAAAAGAATATCTCGAAACCAAAAGATTATAAACAACAGAAACAAACATAAGTAGAATAATTTCCCAAAAAAAAACATAAGTAGAACTAACTAATTAAATCCTAACTCACATACTCACCTTATTATATGAAGAGTGAACTTTCTGAACTTCATATCTCCAGTCCATTAATCTACATATAAAGATTGGTCAGATACACCCATCAGTCTAAATTTCAACAGGTAAAATTGAGAACCCATGTCCGAGAATGTATAACACATACATATGCACACCAAAAATCCATCTGATTCAGTCATAAATGCCAGATGGTCATTGAAACACAAAGAAAAGATCTCTGATCGAGTTGGGAATAAAAAAAGTTCAAACCATCCGTTTCAGGAAGAAAAAGAAGTGAAAATACATGCTTCAACAATTTCTTAACAAAGAAACAGAAAAGACCCAGAAAAAGAATGCAATACCTGAGATCTCAAAGTCCAAAAAGGAGGGAGCTTTATTATCAGAAAAAGGCATAAAACTGAAAAGCTTTGGTCCTCTTTCACTTAACTGCTTGGTTTGCTTTACGTTTGGATTGAAACTTGCAACTCTTTTTTCCTCGTGTGGCTTTGATGTCTTTGATCACTCCTGTCCTCGTACTAGACTCCTGACTTCCCACTACGTAGGAACCGAAGTTTAACTTGCGCAAGATATTCAATAAGGATATTGTAAATCAGGCCTGAATTTTTTTATATATAAATTTAAATTCAATCCTTAAATTTTTTAAATTCAAACTTAATATATAAATTAATTTTAAAAACTAAAATCCTTTAATTTTTATAAAGTGAGTTTTTAAGCTGCAGCTTATTTAATCATTTTGACATGCACGATTCCCTTTCGTATTAGTGAGTTTCATCACTTAATTACTGACATCAAAGCCACACGATTTGTTGTGTTAGTTCAAGTAGTTTACTATAACGGTATAACCAAACTTTGTGATAGTTTGAAGTTGTTAGGCATCTTACAAGTTTTGTTATTTGGCCTGAGGTTCTCACTTTACATCGCATTATTAACATACAAAAAACCAAAAGATTCCACCTTTCGATTCCTCTTCAGTTTCAAGTAGACCGTCATGCCACTATAGCTTGAAATGGTTAAAAAAAGACATCACAGAAGGCTGAAGTGCATGAATGCTAAACCATCCCTCCACATTCACAGTTAAAATGTGCAGTGTGTCATATGAAAATTGCAGATGAATGTTGGTAACAGATGAGAGCAAAGCCATCCTTCAGCCAAATTGAGATGTTACGCAAATAATAACATAAACCTATCAAATCAAACTGATGACAATCTGATTATGCTACTGTGTTTTTGCCGACTTCACGATCGACTCAGTCTTCTTTAGTCAGGCACATGGTCAAGCACGATCATTTAGCTGTCTCATGGAATTATCTGCATTCCTCCAGCAATCACAAACCATAATAAACTTGTAAGCTTTCAGAGATGTTGGTAACAGATGAGACCAAAGCCATCCTTCAGCCAAATTGACATGTTTTGCAAATAATAACATAAACCTATCAAATCAAACTGATGACAATCCGATTATGCTACTGTGTTATTGCCGACTTCACGATCGACTCAGTCTTCTTTAGCCAGGCACATGGTCAAGCACTATCATTTAGCTGTCTCGTGGAATTATCTGCATTCCTCCAACAATCACAAACCATAATAAACTTGTAAGCTTTCAGAGAATTTATCTGCAACTAAAAGGTTTCTTCAGTACAATGTCATTGAAAAGATTTTTCTATTTAGAACTTGTATTTACTTATAAGGCTGACTAATTCCAAGTTCATGTACTCAGACATTTATTTCGTACTTTGTGCAACATGACATGGAATGTAATTAAAGCTTACCAGTTATTATTTAGAAACAATGGCACAACATAAAGTAAAAGGATGCAATAAAGTAACTGAGGAAAGAGGAATATGAAGAAGGGGTTTGAGTACTTTATATACTTGGGAACGTCAAGTTCTAGCATTTTCCTAGAGTGAGAATCTTAACCCAATTCTACAACACAAGTCAATTATTTCACTACTTTTCTTTTCTTTCTTTTTGTTTTCGATCATGCAAACCACATTAGTTTGGTCATTGAGAACCATTAATTAACAGGGTTTCAGGCATAATTACAAGGACAGGAAGAGTAGTGTAAGAAGAGGGAATAAAAGAAAGAACCATAAATTTCGAAAAGTTGGGAAAATCACCCCCTTGTCTTTTCCTGTATCAGTATTCACATTTATCATCAATATTTAAATGACAAACACTGAACAAGTATATATACAGCATCCGTAGTGACTAACCAAGTTACACATGATAATTTTCTGTCCACACAAATTACCTAATAAGGATGCTTTTGTGGGTACAACTTATCAAAGGAGAGGAAAGAAGTTGGGTAACGGCTGATAAGCTAGAGAAATAAGGATAGTTAGCTTTTGAAGGATCCTTTCTGGTTTTTTGTTTCTTAATAGAGTTCTACTATAATAGGAGTCCTAGGTAGATGGATTGTTATTTTCCTTTTCTGCCTAGCCCTTACCATCACCAGTCAAAGTAAGCACATATGCACAGAGAGAAAAAGGGCATAATGAGCATTGAAGCAAAGCATCAAGACAAAAGAAAAATTAAAGGAAGTGAACGAGTCCAGCAATCGATGTCATCCCTAAAATACTCAAGCAATGCAGTACAAACACATCCACAGACAATCAAGTTTGATATCTGGCGACTTACAACTCAAATAGCTTATATTCTCACCTATTTACTGAGTTGCATCCTCAGGAAACCTAGCATCAAAAGGAGCTGAAGTATGGGAATGCCCTGATGCCCCACCAGCACCTCCTGAGCCCTGCTGCAACTCAATCACAAGCCATCTCACAGCCTTACTCATCTGCTCCAACCGGACTGCACTAATCGGTGGAAGCCCTGTTCCTGACTTCCCTGTAGTGGCCGAACCAGTGGCCTCGTCCACCAGGCATTCAGAGCCAATTCTTTGCCTCACAGACTCCACAAACTCCTCTGCCTGATCACAAGCCACCTTGAACAATTCCCACCTCTGCTTAAAATTCTCTAATGCAGCATCTGTCGCTGCCGTCTTCTGTCCACCTGTTAACTCCTTGGCTTCAAGGACACTTACCGCTGCAGCTACAAATTCCTGATAAGCATTATTCAGGGAATCTACTATGTTGTCCATAGGCGCCCAACTCTGCACCAATTCAGACATTTTAAACATAACCCTCTTGAAAAGATAGCTAAGACACAAATATTGAGGCATGTAAAGAATCATTCAGCCGTATATTGAGGTAAAAAACAAGGAATATGGGAATTTAAGATCAAATTCTCTGTTCAGATGGCTCTTATACCCAATTATTCCTCTTAGTCTCTGTGCAAAATGATTGCTCTAGTATAATGTTCCAATAATAAACTAATGGTGACTAGTTTTATTTGAAATAGAATTCAGTTCCAATAACAAACATAAAGACAAGCTTTCTGACTGAGTTTGGAATACAAAAATATCCAATGATCCATTTTAGGAAGAAAAGAGGTGACAAGATATGCTTCAACAATTGTTTAGCAACAAAACAGAAAAATCCAGCAAAAAAATGCAATCTAAGTCCAAGAAGGAGAGAACTTTATCACAAAAAAGTAAGCATAAAGGGAAAGAGGGTCGATATGTAGGAAAGGACTGAAAAGCTTTGGTCCTCTTTCCCTTACATGTTTGCTTTGCTTTATGTTTCGAGTGAAATTGCAACTCCTTTCCTCGTGTGGCTTTGATGTCTTTGGCAACTCCTAATTTCCAATTACATAGGGACTGGAGTTTAACTTGTGCAAGATATTTAATAAGGTGTTCTCTTACTTTCCTTTTAATCTTTTTGGGGCACAATAATCTTGAGTCATAGCCAAGTAAGTGGTTGAATTGTAAAGCAAGCCTCCCACATGCACTCAAAGGTCACAAGTTCAAATCAAGATAAGAGATGACTGCATCTTAGTGACGTACGGAATGGTTAACCAACTAAAGTTGCAAATAACATACTGGAGTTTATACCAGTTTTGATACTGGTCCATACAATACCAGTATTGTTTGGACATCATTTCCCATAATTTTTTAAAAATTAAAAAATAATCCCTCAATTTTATATAATTAAAATTTAGTTCTAATTATATCTCATAATAATATATTAAAATTTAAATACTCTTAATCGTACAATTAAATTTTATCTTTTGGAAGGTTCAACTTTGGCCACTAGATGGAGACTGGAGAGTACTTCATATTGTCTTCTTATTGTGTAAAAGAGAAAACAATAGTTACTATTAAGATTAAACTTGGTAAGAATCAATCGAACCAAACAGGCAGGTTCAAGTCATTTAATTTCTTCAAAACCTGTCTTTAACTTGGTCATAGACTTTTCCTCTTTGAAAAGGATTTGCTGCTTAGCTCCTAGAACTACTCTCTTTTCCCTCAAGCATACATGCAGGTAAAGAATTGCATTTATATCCCAACTACTATCAGACTTCATTTAATGAAACATCTATCTCATATATACTTTCATTAAATCTCAGATTTAGTTTCAGATTGGTCCCAAAGAGGAGCTACAGGCACTGATGTTCCATTAAATCGATAGATACTTACAACTAGATAGTTTGCAGGATAAACTAGATAATTATAATGGACAGATAGTTACAACAGAGTTATAACTAGAAAACTTGTGAAATCAACATATAGTTCCAAAGAAAGATTGCAGGATAAGTTACCTGTTAGGTTGAGGTGAGTGGACAAGCGTTTCTACTCCCACTTTACCTAGACCTAACTTGCAAAATCATCAAAACAACCACTATGTATCATCTGCTGCATAAATTGATTAAGCAAAAGTAGAATTGGAATCAGCATAGACACAATGTAAAGAAACAAGGTGGTGCAAGAATAACATAACAGAGGAAACAAAGTACTTTGCATGGAAAACCCAATAATTGTTCAACCTCACCAATGTGTTTGAAAATTAGAGCACCTTTGCAGCATGTAAGGTTGCATTCGTTCTAAAACAGGTACAAAAGAAGGAAAATATGCATAGCTTTCAAACTATATAATAACCTTCTGAAGAAATCTTCTCTTCTGACCTTAATTTCAAAACCTTGGTGGCCCAACAATCTCATCAAAGTCAAATCATAAGGCCAACAAAACTAAAACAAAGAATCAAGCTTACCCAGAAAAAGGAGATGTTATGTTTTTCTTTTTTTTTTTCCTTTGGAAATATAATCATGAGAATTAGTAGGGCAAGGTCATTAACGCTCATCATCAAAAGTGACAACCTCAAATTTTTAATTGTTCTACCAAAAGAAGAGGAAAATAAGGCTCTAAATACATTTTTTTTATAAAGGGTATCACAATTGATTTACCCATATTTATAATATCTTTGCTGAAGGTACTCCAATTTCAGATACCCTAGGTATTCTCTAGGTATCTAAGCAACGTAAAGAACAACAAATGCACAAAATAACAATTGAAGCGAAGAAGAAAAGTAATAGTCAAACTGTTGAAAAGAAAGAGAAAAGAGAAGGTTATGAACAGATGGAAATTAGTATTCAAACAACAGTATTAGCACCAAACCATCTGCACTCCCAAGATACAATTTCAGAGCAACCTCTAACTCATTCCACCAATTGTACATCAAGCCCATCTATTACCCCAAATAGCTTCAATAGTGTATCGCCAACGTAAAGACACAATTTTAAGAACTAAGCCTAGTTTTTCATAAGCTTTAGAGTTCAAAATAAACAAGCCTTAAAAGAAAAACACGAAGCCACTCCTAATATCTTTTAATCATGGACTTTTAATCAAGTAGTTAACTTTCATCCAACAAAAACCCTCTAATCAATAACCAAGTTAACAACTTTTCAAGAACCGGCACAATAAACATACAATTACACGTTCAAATAGAGAGAAGGGAAGGAAAAGAGAAGAGGGTTAAGGTTATTTTTCCGATCACGAACCTCAAAACAAACCCTGGTTAAGTCACCGTCGTCAATCGCAGCCGTGGGATAGCGTTAAAGAGAAGAAGCTAGTGTGATCGGCAACCCTAAATGTATGGATAAAAAGAAAGAAAGGTGTAAAATACAAGGGAAAATGGAAACAAGAAAAGAGGAACAAATCTTATTCTCCTGCAAGCTACATAGATTCGAAACCGACGACTGATCTGGTTGAAATGTGAGAGCTGTGAGAGATGCAAGGTAAAGAAAGGAAGAAGAATATAGAGAAAACGAGAAATGAGACGGTAATGAGAAAAAATTTCTGTTCTCGTATTCGTCATTTGCAATATTTTCTGTCTCTGTCCTTTACAACTAAATACATCTGTTCTGGAGACGGAGACAAAAATTTCTGTTCTGTCTACCACAACCAAACACCTCACTGTCTCCAATTTTTGTTCCGTTCCATCCTGTTCCGTTCCGTCTTCAGATACCAGAGACAGTAACCAAACGCAGCGTAAGGGCACAATCAACATTATGGTAAACGGTGATCAGTTGAAAAATCAGCCATTTGGGTTGGATCAGCCAACCTAAATAGCTTATAATCAAATAAATTTAATAATTTCTTGATAAAGCTAATTAGCTAATTTTGATCAATTAGTTAAAAAATAACTAGTCAGCCAATTCAAATAACAAAGAGCTACATTTGGTTTATAAGGTGACCCTTATTTTATTCTCCTATTCTGCCCCTTATAATTTGTTATTCTCTTCGATCAAAATTTTGTTCACCTAACAATATGTCACAATTATTAGTTTTTCTGCAATACAAAATCAGGTATTTATATCACACAAGTAATTAAATTATATGTTTTTGCTAAATATTTTTTAATTATTTCTTTATGTTGGTCAACAAATTTTCTCATTCACCACAGTTATGCTTATAATCGATAACAAATTATAAAAAAACTCAACTAGTTTTGTTAATTTAACTGTAAAAACTTTGACTCGTCAAACTTTTTAATTCAATTTTTAATTTTTTAATTTGATTTATTTTAATCATTTTTATTGTTAAAAATTAATAAATTTATGTATTAATTAGTTAATATTAGTACATTAATAAGGGTTTGTTTGTTTCTATTTTTTTAATTTTTGTTTTAATTTTCAAATTTAGTACAAAAATCTATTTGTTTGAGTTTTTATTTTTGTTTTTCGTTTTTTGTTTCTTTCAGTTTTCAATATTTATGAAAACCACAAAAAGTAGTTTTTTTATAATTAGGTTTAGTATCAACTAAGGGGGCGCTTGGTTCACATAAGATAATGGAAATGAGAATATGAATGAATATAGAGAGGAATGGAAATGGATATAATCATTATAATTATGATAGTTGGTTAAGATGAAGGAATAATTACCATTACCTTTGATAATGGTTGGTTTGTTAAAAATCTTAAGAAATAAAAATTTGTTAAAATTTTGTTTTATATCAAATTTTAAATATAATTTAATTAATTATATTTTACACACCCTATTTATAATGACATAATGTTCAAGATCAAGTATATTGTGGTATTTTTTCACAATTTCAAAAATTGTAGATTTTTTTAAAAATTCTATTTGTATTTGTTACCCTTAAATTAATATTATTTGGTAAGTCTGTAATTTATTATGATTGTTTAAATTACAATGAGAAACTGTAAATTTAATAATAACAATCACATACCTCTAAGTTTATTCACTCTCGATGAATGATCCAATTAAAGGCATATATAAAATCCTTGTATCAGGAGAATAAATCAATGATTCTCATTCCTCTGAATTAGCAGGGGAATGGAGGATTATCAAGAATTGGGTAATGAAAATGTTACCCCTTTAATGATAATTTGATGCCAAACGCAAGGTTTCATTCCATTCCCTTACATTTTTCTCCATTACCCCCAAACAAGCATACCCTAAATATATATTGTTTAATTATTTGATATCTAAAGTAAATAAAATTTAATTTTTAAATTATGTATTTTAAAAAATAATTTATTAATAAATATTATATAAGAGACTAAAATAAATGTAATTAATTATTTACCTTTGAAACTTTATTATTTACTGTTCTCGTTAAATTTAATGGAATCTCTTTAACGAGCTTTAACTTTTATAAAAAATTCTTATTATGTTAAGACTATCTCATTATAAAAGAAATATTATTAAATGGTTACACACTACAAAATATATTTACTCAATTTTAAGATATATATATAATATTTTTTAGCTAGTCAACCTAAAAAAGAAAAAAGCATAAAATAAGAAAGTTTCACAACGTAGATAAATTAAGTTGTTACTCAAAATATTAAAAATAAAAGCAAATAAAATTTAAAAATAAAACATAATAGAGTTCACATCTAAGATGGAGGATTGGAAGGTGCGTCCAAAATTTTAAATAATGTCTTTTTTCTTTCTAAAAATATTAAGTATATAATTTTACAATTACTTATTAATGATTAAAAAATTCAACCAATTTGGCCAATTTAATTATAAAAATTTTAAACTGTTTAATTTTATGTTCGATTTATTTTAATAATTTTTATTATTTAAAATCAATTAATTTATTAATTAATTAGTCAATTTTTATAAATTAGTAAATTTTTATACACTTAAAAAATTAATTAATTTCACTTAATAATATTTTTAATTAAGCTTCAAATTATTCAACAGGTAAAAACAAATCTTTTTTAATTATATTAATTTTTAATACTGATTTAAAATTACAAATCTTTTTTAATTATATTAATTTTTAATACTGATTTAAAATTCTCATTTTGTGAGTTTAAATTTAGTATTAAAAACTTTAATATTAGTCGAATATCATAGCTTTTCTTTTGAAAAAAAAATATCGTGCCTTTTTTAAAGAAAGAAATTGGTTAAAATCACGTTTCTAGACCGTCAAACGAAGGTCAACCATGGGTCCCACTCAGATAAACTCGTATGGCTATCTGAACAGTTATTCTTCAGTATATTTGAAACAAACTAACAAACAAAATCTCGGAAAATTTAACAGCGATCACCGCCATTTTTGAAGACCTCTGAATCTTGTGCTTTCTTGGCTGTGGAGAACAAAGAAGGTATGGCCAGACACTACCAGAGGGACGTGATGAAAGAAGCAAACGGCGACGGTTCGGAGCTCCAACTTGGGAAGAGAAGATACCAAAACAAAGAAGATGAGAACGATAGTCTTGCACTTTGTTTAGCTTCTTATTCTTACAGCAACAGTACTGCCAAAAAACCATCTCTAGAGTCGCATTCATTCCCTACCCATTTGTCTCCACAAGAAATCAAACAACCCCATGATCATGGAATCACAATTCCATCATCACCACCACCAACCCAAATGATGGCGACACCACCCCATGACCATGGAATCTTAATTTCACCACCACCTCCAACCCAAATGACGATGAATGCTCCTTTGCCTTTTAATCTTCGATTTCCTGTTTCTCAACCAGCTTTTGGTTGTAATGGTGATGCCAATTCTACTACTACTACTACTAACCACAACCAGTACCGCCACCAACCAGCTGGACCCTCTCAAGAGCAACGTGCACAGCGAAGTTGTGCAAGGAGTCGTGAAGAAGGGACAAGAGAGACCGTCCCTGTGCTATACCCTTGGGCAACTGATAAGCTTGCGAGGGTTCACAGTTTAGAGTACTTGAGGTCAAAGCAAATCGAGACGATTTCGGGTTTGGTCCAATGCAAGAAATGCGAGAGAAAGTATGAGATAGGGTTTAACTTGGAAGATAAGTTTGCTGAAATATGGAATTTCATTGCCCGAAACAAGAGCTCCATGCACGATCGATCGCCTGCCGTTTGGCTCAACCCTGTGTATCCCAGGTGCAAATATTGCAATCTCGAAAATGGGGTCAGGCCAGTGATGGCTGAAAACAATAAGGAGATCAACTGGTTGTTTTTGCTTCTGGGTCAGATGCTAGGTTTATTAACGCTTGAACAGCTCAAATATTTCTGTAAGCATACCAAGAATCACCGAACTGGGGCCAAAGATCGTGTTCTTTATCTTACGTATCTGGGGTTGTGCAAGCAGCTCGATCCCAACGGCCCTTTTGATCGATGAACCGTATCATCAGGTTATTATTTCTGCTTTTGAAGGGGAATTAGTTCTAGTTTCATGCGTGATTATTAGATTCTCGATGACATCTCTTTGATTTCTCTAAATTTTTATCATTTAAGTGACATTTTTCATCATGGGTATCTTTTGGATTTGTTGTTGGATTTTATCCTGAATTCATGTGATAGGCGTACATGTGCTTGATGTTTATTCTGAATCAATGTGAAGCTGCGGAGGGCTTAATGATAGCCTTCAGGCTTGGAATTAGTCTTTAGCTTCTGAATCAACTAAACTCTAATACTCCTCTTGACCTATTTAATCATTTTATAAAGTTTTTGACCTTTAGATCAGATAGAAGCTGTAATTGGAAGAAGATGAACAAGAAGGAGATTTCACTTTAAATTTTAAGTTAATCCTATTTCTAGAGTAGTTTTATTCAAGTATTATTAAGGAGTCTGACTGTATCTAAATTACTATATGTGAGTTGTTATGAATTTTCTATCTTCTACAAGATTTTGGATTATCTTACGTGATACTTATATATCTATGGCTAAAGATTGAATAAAATTAAAGAATTTAAAATATGATTCAAAGATATTGCCCTTATTCATCAAATAATTTGAAGTTTAATTAAAAAAGATTGTTAAATGAAAATCAATTGATTTATTTTGGTTTATAAAAACTTATTAATTTACAAAAATTAACCGATTAATTAATAAACTAATCAATTTTTAACAACAATAGTTATTAAAGTAAATCGAATTGAAAAGTTTAAAACCAAACTTAAAAATTGAATACTTCAAGATTTTTATGGTTAGATTAATCGAACCGGTCAAACTACTTAAACTTTTTAATCGTTGATTACATAAATTACCAAAGGGCTTTATAAATTTCTCAAAAGTTTATACTTATTTGTTTTATATTTTGACTTTACTTAATCTCATTTTAAATGCATAAAAATGTAAGAACAAGAATTGTGTGAAAAATATAAGTATTAAAAGTGTGTATTTTTTTACTTTTTTCTAAGTAAGTGTTTCTCTATAGGTTTCAAATGTATATCTTTATAAAATATAGGTGATGTTATATTTTCTCATATTTTAATAGAACACCTTGTTTGCATATAAATTTATTAAAATTATTTTTCTTCAATCCAAGTGGAATTTAACTTAATG